>CM029601.1:87557860-87669159 GCA_017311375.1 Mytilus coruscus
ACCTTGGAAAGTCCAACCGGAAGTGACCTTGTGTAAACCGGAAGTAGCTATTTTTGTACTTATTTGATATAAAAGTATATAGAACCATATATTTTTGGAATCAGTGTCAAGTAAACATTCAAATTATACCGGAAGTAACAAATTATCTCCTTATTTAAAAAAATGTATAGAAACCATATATTTTGGAATCAGCGTACAATAAGCTATCATTTGACGCTGGAAATGACATTTAAACCGAATTTTAATATTTTAATATCAAAATAGATCTTTATGGGTGGAAGACCTTCAATTGTTCTCTGAACAATTGGTTTTAATTTTTTTTTTCTTCCGCTTTATTTTTTCTTGCGTAGTATTGATGTTTCAAAAGATGTCGCTTAGATATTTGGAATATGATATCGTATAGTTTATACGCTTTTAAAACTGACAATTGCGTAACCAAATACTTTACGTTGTAAGAGTTATCTCCCAAACACTGTTTTTCTTGTGGCCACTACTCCTTCGCAACCGTAAAAGATTACGACAAATTTATTTTACCAAATTGCTCCTTACATCTTCAGGATTAGGATTTTAATTTTGACCGAAGCCGTAATGAGATTCCATATGAGAGTTATTTCCCTTATGCATTTGATATAACTGATATGCATGTGAAACTGGTAAACCATAAGTGATAGAGACCTAGGGTCTTTTGATTTGAGGTCCTTGGTCCAAAAAATAAAATTAGGTCAAGGTCAAAGGTCAAGGTCATATTATAAATTTTGATTTTGGCTTATTTTCACTTCTTTTCAAAACCGTATAAGATATTGACAACATATTTTATTAAATTGTTAGTTGCGACATGTCGTAACACATACATTTTGGTTTAAAGGGTACGCTAACATTAAATTAGAGTTTTCTCCCCTATTGTATTTGAAAATACTCTTATGGTGATATAACTCATTAACCATATATAATTAAGACCTAGGGTCTTTTGATTTGAGGTCCTTGGTTTATGACCTTGAAATTGAGCTCAAGGTCATATGTTATTTTGACGTTCTAGATTATGACCTTTGCTGTTACCTCATATGTATATATGATAAAGCCATGGGACTTTTGTATTAGGTTGCAAGCCACTTGACCTTAGAAAGCCAACCGAAGTGACCTTATGTAAACCGGAAGTAGCTATTTTTGTATTTATTTAATATAAAAGTATATAGAACCATATATTTTGGAATCAGTGTCAAGTAAACATTCAAATAATACTGGAAGTAATTTTTCAAACCGAAGTAACAAATTATCTCCTTATTTAATTTTTTTGTATATAAACCTCATATTTTTGGAATCAGCGTCCAAAAGCTATCATTTGACGCTGGAAATGACATGTTAAAACGAATTTTATTATTTTCATATCAAAATAGATCTTTACGAGTGGAAGACCTTCAATTGTTCTCTGAACAATTGGTTTTAATCTTTATTGTTTTACACATAATTCAGGCCGTTAGTTTTCTTGTTTGAATTGTTTTACATTTGTCATTTCAGGGCTTTTATAGCTTGCTGTGTGGTATGGGTTTTGCTCATTGTTGAAGGCTTTATGTGACCTACAGTTATCGGCTTCTCGTCATTTGGTCTCTAGTGGATAGTTGTTTCATTGGCAATCATGCCACATCTTCTGATTTTTATATTATGTGTTTTAGTTTTGAAAGAAAACATTTTTAGAATTACATGTAGTAAGATAAATAAGATTTTAAAACTAGAATATTAATTTCTTCTTTAAGTTATCTGATTATAAATTCTCTCACCAGAAAGAATATTTCATAAATCTGTACAACTTTTTCTTTCAGCCCCATCTTATTGGATGACGATCTCCTCAATAATCTTTTACTATCTGCTGCAGCTTCAGTGGCCATTATCCTACAAAAAATATATATCAAAATGTACAAAATAGAGTTCTAGGGGCCCTTAATATTTGCTCGATATAAAAATCAAAGTTGATATTCATAAAGGATTCATGACAAAACTGGAAAATCCCCCTTTTTGTAATGAATAAAACCCCATAAATCAGAAACGTATAGTCTAAAATTTTTAAAAAATCAAAAGGGAGCTCAAGTTGATAGAAATAAACAATTCACCAAAGTTTCTTGCAAATTGGTGAAATTGTTTTTGAGTTATTGCCCAAAAACTGGAAAATCCCCCCTACATTTGTATTTTAATGAATAAAACCCCATAACTCGGAAATGTAAAATCTAAAATTTATAAAATTCTAAAGGGAGCTTACATCAATACTGAATAGATATAAACAATTCACTAAAGTTTCATAAAAAATGCTGAAAGCATTTTTGAGTTATTGTCCGAAAACTGGAAAATCCCCCTTTTGGTAATGAATAAAACCCCATAAATCGGAAACGTATGGTCTAAAATTTATAAAAATCAAAAGGAGCTCATGTCGATAGAAATGAACAATTCACCAAAGTTTCTTGCAAATTGGTGAAATTGTTTTGAGTTATTGCCCAAAACTGGAAAATCCCCTTTTTAATGAATAAAACCCGAAAACTCAGAAACGGTAAATCCGAAATTTATAAAAAACGAAAGGGAGCTCACATCAATAGATATTAACAATTCACCAAAGTTTCATGCATATTGGTTAAAGCATTTTTGAGTTAATGTCCGACATGTTGACGACAGACAGACAGACAGACGGACGGACAGACGGTCAATGGTATACCATAATACGTCCCGTAAACGGGCATATAAAAATAGAAAATGTATATGTTGATTTGAAATTTAATTTTATTTATAAAATTAACTCACTTGTAACTTAGGGATCATCATAGTGGACCTACAAACTGATTAGATTGGGATTGATTAAAAAAAGCGTAAAGAGGATGATAAAAAGAAATGCGGCCCTTTGATTATCAAACTTTGTTGATTGAGGTAGAAAAGATGGAACAATTCAAACTAAAGGATCATAATTTCTTGTTTTTAGAAAAAAACATAGATACTTATAAGATTCACTTATCAAGCTGCACACCAAATATAAACTCAGTCCTTTTCATCATGTTAATAGAAGCCAAGAAAGCTGTGATAAAAGTTTTCTACAAAAGGTCGTTTGGACGGATGGTTAGACAGAGTCGAGCGGTTATTAGACCCAATTTTGCTGTTGGCAATGCAGGTTGAAAATTTGACCTTGTTTATATTATCAGAGAAACAGAATTTTCGAAAAAATTTAATCTTGATCACTAATTCATGAACCTAGTAAGATCATCTTTCAATCATTCCATACACCAAATATAGTTCAACATTATCGGTGATTCCACTGTCTGTATCACTCTGCTCAGTTCTTCATGAAATTACATATCACGGCTTTGTGACATCAAATATGTTAATCTGGCCTTGATAATTTTGACCCAGACATAACACCGACATCATAACGAATGAACTGACGGTGATAAGTTTGACCCAAATGAATGATTTATTTGAATGAACATGACGAATGAATAAATGAATATTTTATTGCAGAAGCAAACATAATTCTATAGCCAAATAATTAGAGAATAACTAATCCAAAAATTCAAATATAGAAAATTATTCACAAGTGACTGTACAATACATTAATTCACAAATGGGCATAGCGCATGAGTTAATTATCAGTCACGAGTTCTTGGATCGGTTATTCTTTTTATTACATTGACCAATTGTAATGAAAACAAAGTAGAAAATGAAAAGAACAAAATCTTTTCTACGCATTCTCAATTGTTTTGATGCAACATTAACGACGTCGTCTTGACAACACCCATTGTTGTATGACGTCAGAGGAGTGAAATTATCAGATTCATTTCACATGTGAAATTATTGGTTTTTCTTTCAATTGGAAATCACATTAATTCATTGCAACCATTGTAATAAGTAAACATAACACATCTAGTGACAATAATGACAGTAAACAGAGAACAGAATCATTGTGAAATTGTTATATTTTGAGTAAATATATATACCCCTTGAGGGTCCATGAATGGTCAATAAATCTTGAATCTTACACACCCTCATTACCATCATAAGAAATGGATCAAGTCATGTAACCATAAAAATTAACCAAAAGGCATTTCAAAGCACTATACATGCTATAAGTTTCAAAAATTTAGAATTAATGGAACAGCTACATGTATGATTTGTTGTTGATTTTTCAGAGAATGAATTCTTCTTGTGTGTTTTTAAATCAACGTAAGCAGACAATAATTACAAGCAGGGCAGATAATAACAAGAGGCTCTCAAGAGCCTGAATCGCTCACCTGTTATTTTTTTTGCTTAAATCTTTCATCAATGATTATTTTTGCTTTTTACCCATATGTTCCATTTTAGCCATAGCGTCTATGTTTCTTGACGTACAAGGAAATGAAATACAAAATTTATACTAGATTCATTTGTAGATTTTACTTTGCTGAACATTATTGCTGTTTACAGTTTAAATATATCTATAATAATATTCAAAATAATAACAAAAAACTGCAAAATTTCCTTAAAACTACCAATTTAGTGGCAGCAACCCAACAATGAGTTGTTCGATTCATCTGAAAATTTCAGTGCTGATAGATCTTGACCAATTGAACAATTTTACCCCATGTCAGATTTGCTCTAAAAGCTTTAGTTTTTGAGATATAAGCAAAAAACTGCATTTAACCCCTATGTTCTATTTTTAGCCATGGCGGCCATGTTTGTCGATGGATCAAAACTTTGGATACAATTTATAAACTAGATACCCTAAGGAACATTTAGTTAAAGTTTTTTTGAAATAGTTTACGACGACAGACGACAACAGACGACGACGACGACGGACGCCAAGTGATGGCATAAGTTTACATAAGTTTACATGGGGCCCTTCGGGCCCGGTGAGCTAAAAAGGCAGAAAATAAACCATTGGTAATTGCAACATCATGCAATCAAAATGGACTAATGAATCACTTGAAAGAATTAAAAAAACAGAGATTTACCAGATGCAAAATAGATTACAATCCCCTCCCCCAAAATTGATCACAGAACTAGTCTGCATCAATAGCCACTAGTCTGATGACCTAGACTAGAAAAATTTATTCGGATTAGCAAGTATTTGTAAAATAGAGTTTAGACACATAAGAAAAATGTCAGAATATTGGTCTGCAGACTAGTAGTTGAAAAAGATTTATGTGCAGACTGCGGAACTTTTTATGAATCGTAAATAAAAATTACTGGGGAACCCAGACGACCTGGGCCAAAAGGCATACTAGTTGTCATTTACTAGTTTTCAAGAACTCGACAAAAACACTGGTCACATTTCCTAAAGAAAGGAAGTAATTACAAACAAAAAAAAGGCGGGCACAGTCATTTTCTAATTGGTGATGACTTATTTTCAAATATGTAACACTCGCAACAATGTAAATCTCGGTCTTCTATATATTGATGGACAAGTAATAAGAAAAAGACATTTAAGAAGTGAATTAAGTATATGATGCTTCAATTTTGGTATCGCTAGTGTTACTGTATTTAAAACTCAGAACTTTTATTGTTATATTATGTGTTAAAGAAATATTTCACAGATTTACAAGAACAAAGGTACAAACTCAGTGTTCTCCCAGGGCCTTTCAGCATCATGGTAATGTGATGCTATATTTCTTGAATGTGATGCTGTCTGAACTGATTTTCTTATAGATTGTGTTATGCATGTGATGCTATAATTTTTAGAAACAAGATGGTATTTCAAATTTCCTTGTTTCCATGATGCTATATGAAATATCCAGGGAGTTCACTAAAATTGTGAATAAGGACGACTCCAGTGTACACAACGATTGATCGTTCACATTCATTCACCTTATGCAATGATTCATGGATGTCAAATTTGGCACCGTCCATTTCTTCTCATCTGTTTGGGCATTGACTGAGGGACCAGTCAAGATTATCTGTTAACACTGAAATCAGACTTCAAAAAACTTATATTGAACCTAATAGATTGAATTTGTTTACCAGATGAAGGGTCTGACACAAGGGTCTGGAAACGGTCATATTTGCCAGTCATGTCCTAAGCTGCAAGCTATTTGTCCTAAACGAAAAATTGGGATTTAGGACAAATTTTACTTTTTACAGAAATAATTTCAGTCATTTCATTGAGTTTGGGTTTCTTAATCGCCATTTTGCACTTGTTTTGGTTTTAAAATCCCTTTCCTGTAATAAAACTGCAACTCCAGTATAGTTTGATAATCCTGAGGGCCCTCCTAATAACTATATCATGCCTCCGGGAAATATTGGCTAATGATCGCTAATCACTTTTTACCTGTGTTTTTAATTCACACCTAACAATGATCACAAGCTCAGAACTAAAGAAATTAAAATTCCATGACAACTGTATTCATTATTTAATTACTTTTCAGCAAAGACAATCAATAATTCTGATTTGAAAATTAAAATCTTAATTTAATTTACGTAGAAAAAAAGTAATTTTTCACTAGTAACACATGTGCTTTATTTACTATGTAATACGTATGCGTGAAATTGTCTTCAGCAGATAGGACACTTAATCGTAAAATGCAAAATGATTTCATGCTTAATTAAACGAGTGCAACTAATATGTATTATATTCAAACACTTTCAAAGGTAATAAAATTTAAAACCCGGTGATTTCCTGTCAATTTGATAAACAAAATGAATCCCGGAAATGAATCCGGAATTAATCATACTTTAAAATTGTCGCCAAATTTCCGGTTTAAATTTTGTCTAAAATCCAAAGAAACGTTAGCGATGTCTGAGAAGTTAACCATTTTGAGTCGTTATAATCATTTCAAATTTAAATTGTTGCCTTCCCTAAACTGTTCTTGAACGTTTTGAGTAAAATGGTAAGAAAATTCACGAAGTAAATGCAATGAAACAGCCAATACAAGTCTTTTAACCCTTTCAACGCTATACACGGCATATGCCGGGATGACGTACAATGCCCACCACTGCTGTTCGTGGCATATGTCGCGATGACGATGGATTTTTCATCCAGACTCGTAACCATTCGGTTTTCATTCGGGTCCTCTCTAATTTTTCCTTGTATGAATCGAGGATATACAAGGTCCCGTTTGCGTTTGAAATCGTGGGAATTTTAATGGTAAAAGCATTCAGTAGAAGAAAAATTAAAAAAAATATTTTGACAAATGCAAATGGCGGAAATCGAAAAAGACACTGTAAATTTGGAAATATTTCAGCATTTCTATGGCGAAACTGACAACGAGGAATAGTTAAAAGGTTTCCCGTTATCTCAATGTATTAATTACATTCAATTTGTGTGGGAACAGGGGTTAAGAAATCCACTAGCCCGACGCCCAGGACTAGAGCATTTACACCTCGGGCAATCAAAACTTGTAACCAAATATGCCCGACGGCCTAGTAACAAAAAATTCTTGGCGTTTCCAAAATACAAAGTGGAAAATCCCTTCATCTCTATTCTTTCTTAGCCAATCAAATTCAATTACGGATCCGGGATTCCAAGAATTTGAACTGCTGATTTTGCATGTTTTAGAAATAGAACAAATGACTCTGGTTGGATCAGTATCATGTATTGATTGCAATTTCTGTACTATCATTATCGATTTCTCCGTTGATTGTACATTGCTCAAGCCGAGACTTTCAATTAATGGTACTGGGGTTAATACCATATGCAGAGGCGGATTTAGGGGCCCCACTTTGCTGGAAAAATTTGGTTTATATAGGGAATCACTGAAGCGTGACTGGAGCGGGCCCCCTCTTAGGCAGTCAGTGGGCCCCCTCTTATAAAAATTTCTGAATCTGCCACTGGTATGATGCATTGATTGATGTGAACTGTTACTTGTAAGAATGATTTAGCCTTTCAGAAATACATATTAACATAAAATTCTAAATTAATGATCAATTAAAATAAAATGCTCAGCTGGGCGCAGCTTGATACGACCGCAGAGGTCGAACCCTGAACAGTTGGGGCAAGTATGGACACAACATTCAAGCTTGATACAGCTCTGAATTTGGATTGTGATTAAATATTTGACACAGCATAGGTTTCTGACACAGAATGAATGTGGTCTAAGAACTTAAAAATTTTAATTTACCTATTATGGTCCAATATCCAAAATCTAAATACATGGTTAGATTCAGCATATCAAAGAATCCAAAGAATTCAATTTTTGATGAAATCAAACAAAGTTTAATTTTGGACCCTTTTGATGTCAATGTACAAGTTATTGTCTGGAAACTAGAAAAATGCTTGTTTTTTGGCCCCAAATTCCTAAAGGTTTAGGGCAATTACCCCCAAACTCAAACCCAGCTTTCCCTTTGTGATATGGAATCTTGTAGTACAATTTCATAAAGATCCATACACTTACACACAAGTTATTGCCCTGAAACTAGAAAAATGCTTGTTTTTTGCCCCTTTATGGCCCCTAATTTTTAAAATTTTGAGGCAATTACCCACAAAATCAATCCCAGCCTTCCCATTGTGGTATGGTACCTTGCAGTATAATTTCAGAGAGATCCATACACTTGAACACAAGTTATTGTCTGGAAACTAGAAAAATGCTTATTTTTGGCGGTCGTATAAATATTAAAAAAAAAAAGTGAAATGAAAATTCGACAGAACCACATTGTTGAAACTGATACACGTTTGGGCATGTGCGCAGGTGCGAGATTTAATTTTGCATCCGAATTCTTCAAAAATGCGAACATTATCATAGAAACCTTTATCTAAACATTCATTTCAAGTATTTTCAAGAAAAAATAATGTGAAAAGAACTACATAAACCTGGGAACAGTATATCTATTTAAAAGAATTATTCATGGCTTACTAATTAATGAATAGGAAACTAAAATATATCGTTTAAAAACTAGAAAGTTTTTTTTCTCAATATAAAACGATTTCCTAGAAGAGGTTTGTTTTATTTTATGAAAAACGTGTCCAAAAACTTTTATTTATTTAATTGTTGAAAAGTTTATAATTGAAAAGGAAGAAGTTATAACAATAATTTGCCAATTTCTATCCCATATTTCTCTTTTATATATTTGTATATTTATAATAGTGGTTCATTATGTTTCTATTTTAATGTTATAAGAAAAAACAAGTTTCCAAAACCAGTAGTTTTGAACATTGAACTGTTTCGAATAGGAAATGTAGAGCCGTTAATTATCGACCATAACAGCGAATACGTATTTTTCACATGTCCGTTTCCGTATCGTGTCATTTATTAATTTACGACACGACGATGAAATCGACTATAATTAGGTAGTGTCAAGTCCCGTTAATATATATGTTCCTGCGTAAACTGAATAGACAACTTTGACAGCATATACAGAGTTTTGTATCCATCTTTGGTCCGTGTTTTACCATTGACAAGTCAACATCCGGTAATAGGAAAATTGCTTTTTGAAAAAAGAAAGTACAGTTCTGACAGTGTGATATTGCATTAATAAAGAGTTTAAGGCACATTTAAGTTCACTAATTTTTAACATTTCGTATGTGGACTGTCAATTTAACAGTTTACGTCAAAACATAAAAATTATATCAAAAGTCTACTGAAGTTTAGTATCGTTTTAAAGTCAATTATTCAGGCATTGTGATGATGCCAACATTTTAACAATGATTGCCTTTGTGACTAAGTCTTACAGGTTTGAAATTTGGATCAGAAAAAAATATCCAGCTGACTCAAACATTTGTTGGAAGTCCAGGCTATCAGGTTTGATTTGCTGGGCTAGCAGTTCTGTCAACAGGACTAGTAAATCCTGCTTCAAATAAGTCCTGGGCTAGTGAGCTGTAACAAAAATTTTTAACCCCTGGGGAAATATGATTTGGTTGATCTTTTTACGAGACGAGAAAAGGGGGAAACAGAGGTTGATTGAAAATTTTCAGGATGGAGCCACTTATTTGCGCCACGTTTACATTATGCGTTGAATATGGTGCAAATAAGCTACGGAAACCAGCAACTGGTGTCTTCTTTATTATATGGCAGATAAAACAACAAAATAAATGAAGATTAAAAGTTGTTTTTATTCAAAATTCAACACAAATACAATAATTTACACATTTTAACTGTTAATTACCTGAAAATGCAGGTAGCTTGATGAAAATTTTACTAAAATAATTGCATAACATTACAGTTCATGCTCTCCTGAGCATTTTGCATGCACTAACTTTGTCTGTAGCTCTGATAATAAAAAAGATACTGCAGTCTGAAAAGGAATATACTGTTCTAATGAATGAACACAAAAAAAATGCAGCAGCAGCAGCCATTTTTCTATTTTTTTGTGTAGCGTTGAAACATGACTGTGAAAGGGTTAAGACATCTCAAAATGACCGAAATTGTGTGAAAAAATTTCCGGATCCTTGGTCTGACATGATAGCTATGTCACTGGGACTGCATCAATTTTTGTTGTTTTGGTTCCGACAGATATGACGATTTTCAACAGCTCTGGTATTATGTGCTAGTCATTATCATTTAATGTTAATGGTCAGTCAGGGGTACTACTTGTACAAGTAATCTTTATTTACTTGAAGAAGTAAAAAAAATATACTTATATAAGTTAATTATAATGTTTGAATAATCTCCCCTTAATTTTCTCAAAAATTCACTTGTATAAGTAAATTTTTTTTACAATCCCACAAAAATTCTCAAGTTTTGAGATGTAAAAACATGCCTTTAATGATTTTTCCCAGGTTAGCTCATAATTTTTTATTAGAGTTCAATGTTTCATCCTATCAATTCAACAAAGAAACTGATTGTGCAAAGATCTTAAGTATTTGCGCAAGGCCTTCAAAAATTGCTCCTTGGGGGCTTGTAAATGAGCAGTGTTCTGAAGATAACCATGATAACGGACAAATGAGATTTTCATTGTCCATGAAATAACACTTAAATGATTAGTTAAGACATCTGCAAAGGACAGACAATTTAAAATTCTATTAGAGCAAAGAAGTCCTAAGAATTCAAGAAAAGAAGATAGGATGACTTTTTCACTTATATAAGTAAAAAAATCTGAATGTCTAAGGGACATAACTAAGCCAATATTTTTTTTACCTATACAAGTAAATAAAATACACTTATATAAGTATCCTACAAATTTATTTATATAAATATATTAATATTACTTCTTCAAGTAAATAAAAATTACTTGTACAAGTAGTACCCCTGACTGATGGTGTACGTGGCATAAATAAGTTTGTAATTCAGAATTATATTGTATTTACGTGTATATTTAAATTTTCCTGAATATATTTTAAAATGGGGACAAAGTCCCCAATTACGGTACAAAAATCAATTAAAGAAAAGAAAAAAAAAATATATCAATCTACGAATTAACTCAAAACCGTTAACTTCTTTTTTCAGACTTTTTTTAGTTCCCGCATCTGTGCAGAAATCTCTTTCTTTCTTCCGGTCTCGTTTGTTCAAGAGACTTTGAGTAAAATATATATTTATCAGTCTAGTATAATTAAGGAAGAAGCACAATAACAATTTCATTTTAATTATTCTTTGATATGAAAAAACGTTACTAATGATGATAGCGTTTCTTTGTTTACATTGAAAATGACATCACAACAAAATTCCCTAACAACAGGACCAACATCCAAAACGTTTCCGTATTTCTGTTTCTTTTTTAACATATTCTGAAGTTAAAATATGCTTGAATTGAAAAAAAGTAATGTATACAGATATTGTCCCCTTTCACAGGTAACTCCTGCCTCATATTATTGCTTGATCATGTTGTTAACTGATTCTGATTCAAATCAGAAAATTGTTTTCGACACAGAATCACAAAAGGGATTAGGTACAAATGTATCTGATTGATAAAAATATAATAATTAAGAAAAACAAACATGGAAAATACACTTGAAAAAAATCAATAAAGTTTCGAAAGATCATCAGGTGGCACGTGCCTCATGTACGACAGTGTGTGTGTGTGTGTTTTGTTTTTTTTTTATAGATATTTCAACAAAATCACAGTACCTCGTTATATCGTTTGGGCATTTCCTGATTATTAATTAAAATTATATCAACTGATGAAAATGTAAACTTGTTTGTGGTAAACATTGAGCTCTAGCTCTATTATTTCTAGGAAATGCATAGATAAAATAATGAGAAAATTGAATACCACAGGCATATGGTTGAAACATTTCAATTTTACCATTGTAACAAAGGTCCATATTAAATATTTAAGCTACAGAATCCTAAAGAAATATTTTGTTGACATGTGTCATCTGCAAAATTTACACTTCCGGATATTCCGGGCTTCAGAATATAAAATAAATCTGTTAAAATTTGAGTGTTCGATTTAGTTTTAATTGATTGTTAGTCATATTCTCTATCTGTACTATTTTTTTTATAAAATAAGCTTTGTTTTGATTTATTATGATTTTATATTAATTCACTGCTGTCCTGCTAAACGGGGTCACGAACTTTGTCGCCAGGCACGCTTTGACAGACACAGTTCTATTGTTTTGGTGTGATAAACTATGAAATTGACCAGATAAATTATAGATTCAAAGGTACATAAGATAAGTCATGTCTTTTCTACCAATTTGAGAACTGTCAGAAATATTCTAAAAATTTTGCATAATGCCTAATGGTCTATAATATAGTTAGAAGGATGGGATGCATAATGACAAAATAATTGGGATTGTGATTTTTTCCTGGGCTGTTTGCTACAATAACATCATTAACTTATATGTAAAACGTTTAAAACATCCCAAATTAACGGACTTGCAATGAAAAAATGACACACAAATTACAAAAAAAACGGGAGCGTAGCTAAAATCAGACACTCCAAAAATCCGATAGTCCAGTAGTCTAGCTGATGTCAGTTAGTCCGACAGTCCAAGAGTCCGATGGTCCAATAATCCGACAGTCCGATGGTCTGACTATATAATTAGCCCTACACTCAATGCGCCAGCAGCACCAATAATTAAATTGATTCGGTTCTCTCTCTGTTTTTTTTTTTTATATTTGTATCCATTATAGATTACAACCTTCCCTCCCCAATTCCCGGTAATAACCTTTGCAGCCATCACTAAAGTGTGTATGGTTTCGCAGAAGAAGCATACAACGTGCTTCCAAATAAAATTGACACTTGAGTTAAGGTTCATCAGAACAAATAGACAAAAATGTTCCACCTCAAAAACTACTGAGAGTACAGACTTACCTGTCCAGTTGGAAAAGTTTTAAGGCCTGGCATCCACTAGATATATAAAAGTTAAATGCATTTTGTGTTTCAGAAAGATAAAAAATGTATAATCTTTTTTGGATTTTGATGGTTATTTTTTTCCTTTCTGCAGAAGGTGTAAATATAAACAAACACCTGAATTGCTTTGATACTGTCCACTCAGTTAAACCCTTTAACTCACCTATAGTTGTGTAGATACCTATTGTCTGTCTATTGTCCATGTCAATCAAGGACAATCAATACAATACAATACAGTTCTTACCTGAGAGGGAGCATCTCAAAGTTGTATCCCAATTTAGTTTATTTTTACACCTTCTGCCTGAACGAAAAAAATGCCGATCAAAATCCAAAAAAGATTTTATCTTTCTGAAACACAAAATGCACTTAAATTTTATATCTCTAGTGGATGCCAGGCCTTAAAACTTTTCCAACTGGACAGGTAATTCTGTACTCAGAGTAGTTTTTGAGGTGGAAATACAGCCATTTTTGTCCATTTGTTATGATGAACCTTAACATAAGGGGTTGACCATTCGATTTTTGTGGGGGCTAAGATCATGAACATTGAAGATGGACTTTGAAATAATAAGGCAGGACTCAAAATGTTGCGAAAAAAATATAAGGTGATCTACATTCACCTCCATGTCTATTTATAATATGAAGAATATTGTGTGTATAAAAATGTGATATAAGATATTTTGTCCGCCATGTTTTCCCTGGCGATTACATCTTATGCCTAATTTAAATTTACTGATGAAAGCACAATGTTTACATTGATAAGATTTGTCTTTTTTGAACGGCTGATGAAATCACTACTTATATTATCTTATAAATATCCTTGATAATAAAAAATTTCAGCATTCCCTTTCAATAAATTTTCATTGTCTTCTTCTATCGATATCATTATAATGAAATATTGAAAATCACTTTAATACACATATAATATAAAAATATAAATGTATATATATTAAAAGACATTTAGATGAATTTTTCTATATTTATTAAATGAATTAAAAATAATTAATGGTTAGAGTTCTTGAAACTGAATTTAATTAGTGAGACCCACATCTGTACATTGTCAGGGCTCACGCTACCAGGCGACTAGGGCGAAGAAGTCGCTTTCCGTTCGTCACTTCGCTTTGCCCGACCCTCAAAAGCGAAAACAAGTCGCCCGTTTGTTTACGATACTACGCTTTCAGTCGCTTTCGTCATCGGACATTTTCAATTTTACCAAGTTGATAAAACATCAATTTTTATTGATTATTTAAGAAAGACAGACATAAACGATTCATTTCCTTAAGAAAATAGGTTTAAGCATTGACTTTACAGTGTGTAGCAGGTTATTTAATAAAAGGCAACTTTTATCACTGCATGCACTTCCGGTACTTGTTACTCTGAGAGCGAACATTAATCTAACTTTTGGCGGCAAAATAAGTTTGTTACTTCATTTGAAAGTGATAAAGTTGCCTCCAGTAAATGTTTAATCCATTTATTGCATTAAAACGTCATATTCCTTTCCAAATAGCTTGTCAAACATGGTTTATTTTTGTAAATTTTCTTCGTCCGCCATTAATCGCTTACTAACTACAGATCGGAACCGGACCAGCTATGACCGAAATCCGTATTTTACAATAATAACTATGGACGCATGAATGGAAAAGCTGACAGAATATTGATCAAAAGGAAAAATTACGCATTTCACACGCATTAACAGACTTTTGGTTAGATCCAATTGATTAATGTATATAATTCCATATAATTTATATGGATTGTTTCAAAATATTGATTAAAGTTGCTTAACTACTAATATCAATATATTATGGCCCAGCTTAACTTTGTATATCTTTTGATGAGAAACACTGATTTCATAACATGATAAACAAGATAGTTTTTAATTGAATTGTAATTCATATATTATAATTCTTTACCTTTTGACTTAAAAAAATTCTTTTAGTGCTAGATATTTAGTTGGTAGTTTCTCACAAGAACCTAAACTTAAACAACTTTGAATTTGAACTGTTAATTTAATTGTATACTCAGATTGAATTGAACAATATAAAAGAACATTATTTACATATGACCCTTTATACTATAGTAAAATCAAAACATTGTAGCACAGCCATAAAGGAGCACTTCTCTTCAAATCTCACCACTTCTCCCTATCAGTTTCAAAAGAGAAGTCACTTCTCCCTATGATTCTGAAGTAGTGTGAGCCCTGCATTGTATAAAAATACCAATAATCAGTTACTTACATGAGTGAAAGTTATAAACCTATGACATTGGCTTGGTGATTAAGGCCTAAACAATAAATACCAAAAGAGTGATATTTGGATTATCCATTATTAAAAGATTATTTTTGAAAATTAATCAATTGTAAAATTTTCAAATTATCGTTTAAAATTTAAAACTTAAAGTGTTACTTTTGGTGAAAATCTATTGACACTTCTTTGTAAATGTAAGAAATGTCTTTAAACATGCATAAAATAACTATTTTGTACAAATACACACTATTTTGGTGTTCAGTTCTCTGTGTTTATGGTCTGCATGTGTGGGAACATTCTACTACAATTCTATATACATGTAATTATATGGCATGCACATACAAGTATCACATAAGGAAAATTTGTATATACATGTTACCAAAGTCTATCCGAATTATTTTGCAAAGAATTCCAATCAAACCCCTGCTAGGGGCTGTCTTGAACTTTACACTTTCTAACAGGTGTCTCATAAGGACAATGAAGGAGTAGATATGATATATCCTTCAAAAGCACATCTTTCAGGTTTATTTGAGTTTTTTTTTTTATTGAACTTCAGTTCCATTCTTCGAGTTTTAATTTCCACCATTTTATGTTTTTACAGTCAGGGACTTATTGAATAAGTGATTTTAAATCACTTATTTGAGTAGCAAATTCAAGTTTTGTCACAAATTGTGATTTTGTAGTTTTACCAAAATTTTAAACACATAGGTTTAAATAATATCTTTTCATTAATAAAATTGAAAAATGAACTTTTGCTTCTTTTCTGTAGCAAGGTTTATGCCTTTGATGCTATCATTTATCTGCAAATTCTATTTTAGTTGAAAAAATGATATAATAAGGGCTTTACATAATGAACTGATACTTTCTTAACAGATTTTTCCCAGCAGTGGGAGTATTTTTCCTGTAAAGTTCAAGGTTTCATCTTTCAGATTATGTAATAAAATTCTACTGTTCGCGATAAAAATTTCACTGTTCGGGGGTGTTGAAATTAGTGGGGGTTATTAAAATAATGATACTTAAAGAAGTGATTTTTGGGAAGGAAACTGAGGTATGATACTTAAAGAAGTGATTTTTGGGAAGGAAACTGAGGTATGATACTTAAACAAGTGATTTTTATGTCATTATCCTAGATTCAGTACAAGGTCATCACCTGAAATGACCTGGTCATCCTATCAACACAGATGTTGGTTCTGATAATTTTAGAAACATAATTAGTCCCTGGATCATTAGTATTCTATATTTAAAGCTACAATAAAATTAAATCACTTCTTCTAGTGATTAATGTGTACTACTTGAATAGGTGATTATTAAAGAAAGACAACTCTTACTTCCAACATTTATGGAAATAATGTTACTTGAATCAGTGATTTAGAAAATCACTCATTTAAGTAAGTCCCTGACTGTTTTACATGTACATGTACATGTGTTAAGTCTTAAAAGGAGTAAGTTCGATAAAGGTCATATTTGGCCATTGTTTCAACATAAAAAATGTTTCAAGTTATTGAAAGAACGAGGTAAGAAAGTGAAATATGACAATATTTGTACAGTTTTTCTTACAAAGTGTTTAAGTTTACAACCCAAATTAGAGATTTTGGTGAAATTTGACAAAATTGTCAAGATTTCAATCAAAATTAGGCTAAGGAAACAAAGAATGCAGGCTATGACACACACTAAATATCTTAAAGCTTAACCCCACTGAAAATGCCAATCCTAAGATGTCCAATTTTATGGAAAATAATTATTTATCATGTCTTATATCCTTGCATAGGCTTTGAGTTTATAATATCAGGGGAGTATTCTATGGACAAAAAATATAGAAATTAAAGGTTGATTGAAAATAAGAATTAATCTATGCTTTACAATGTCAGTAAAAATTCACAATTTTCAACAAATAGAATAGAGAATAGAGAATGGAAACAACATGAACAAAGAGACAACAACACGACCAAAGAGCAGAAAACAGCCCAAGGCCACCAATGGGTCTTCAACGCAGCGAGAAAATCTTACACCCTGAGACGGGCTTCAGCTGGCCCCTTAACAAAAAACTGTCAAACAAATCAAAGCCATTAGATTCCCAATCATGATTGAAGAGGGAAATTTGAGACATTTTTGCCTTTTTGTTTTTTTCTTCATGAATGAAACTCAAATTAAATTTTTCTGGGATATATCCTGAAGACATCATCAATTTAAATAAACTTTTGTTTCTGAAAATGAATTCAAAGGTTTTTGCCATATCATCATAGATTTTATGGTTTTTAAACTTGTTTTATATGAGTTTCCAATCATTTAGGGATTGGAGATAAGAGTATTCACAGATATCAGGGAACAATTATGGCATCATCATTTTTATAATCAAAATTCCAAGTACTAAATTGCTCAGCACATACATGCAATTATCTGGCATGTCTACATTTATGAGGGTCATTAAGTGCATTTAGGAACGTAAATAAAAAGCTTTTCAAAGATCCATGGATGAATTTGAAAAATATTTTGGCTTAAATTGTCAGTTTTTTTTTTATTTGCACTTTGCCATTTTAAGACATATGTTAAACACACAATGCAGTGAGAATAAAACAAAGAGATTTATAGATTATTGTTGGTCATCTCAACCAGATGAGCCAGTACGGCGAAAGTGAGAAAAGCAATCGAGTTGAGATGACCAATGATAATCTGTTTATCGCTATTTTACCTATGACGACCTTGTTAATTTCATTGACAACGGCAAGTGCGCCCTTAGTTTCTAGCGATAATTTTTCATATCACTCTACTGGGCTGAGAAAGGAAATTATCAGTCAGTAAGATCAAAGGAAAATTTCGTAAAATGGCGATAATGTTACCTATTAATGATTCTCTTTTATTTTATTTTGTCTGACCTCCTGCAAAAGGAAGATGATAATAGAACAGTATATTTCATAACATTTGATCATTTATGTACATGTACATGTTGGTTTTACGCTAGTAATTTTTTGGGGCCCTTTATAGCTTGCTGTTCGGTGTGAGCCAATGCTCCGTGTTGAAGGCCGTACATTGACCTATAATGGTTTACTTTTATAAATTGTAACTTGGATGGAGAGTTGTCTCATTGGCACTCATACCACATCTTCCTATATCTATGTAACATGTCAACAGTCATCACAATTTGCATGGAAAAATCTTAAACCAACAAAGGTTGTTCATTATTTTGTTTAATAAGAACTTCCAAAACAATTATTTTGAAAAAGAACTTCATTCTAAGATATTATAACAACCCATTCGATAATTAAATTGACGCTTTCTAACAAACCAAAGTTGATTACTATGTGTAAATATTTGATTTTTTAAATTCAAAAGATATAGTAAATTCCAATAAAGTAACTTAAAGTTTTAATTTCATTATAACTCCATATCATAAAATTACATTTAAATGGCAATGTTGCTACACTTGACATAAATACTTGAAAAGAAAATTTATGCATTAAAATCGATGTGCTTTATTGACTTAAATCCTGACTAAAATGACATCTAATGTAATTTATATATGTATGTAACCATATTAAATATTTAAAAGGAACTTCTGTAACTATTAGTTTTAAAAAAGATTATTTCTCTCTCCACTTGGATACAATATTAACTTGTACTGTTTACAGGTATGTTTATATATTTTTAATGTTTCATTTTGTTGTTAAGTTTATTTTTTACATTTTGTAAATTTATTGTTCGACCATAAAACAGTTTAAATCATTTAAAACCGTTTGGATAATTTTCATGTAAAACGCTTTTTAGCTCACCTGGCCCAAGGGCCAAGTGAGCTTTTCTCATCACTTGGCGTCCGTCGTCCGTCGTCGTTAGCTTTTTACAAAAATCTTCTCCTCTGAAACCACTGGGCCAAATTTAACCAAACTTGGCCACAATCATAATTAGGGTATCTAGTTTAAAAAATGTGTCCGATGACCCCGCCAACCAACCAAGATGGCCGCCATGGCTAAAAATAGAACGTAGGGGTAAAATGTAGATTTTGGCTTATATCTCTGAAACCAAAGCATTTAGAGTAAATCTGACATGGGTAAAACTGATTATCAGGTCAAGATCTATCTGCCCTGAAATTTTCAGACAAATCTGACAGCCTGTTGTTGGGTTGCTGCCCCTGAATTGGTAATTTTAAGGAAATTTTGCAGTTTTTGGTTATTATCTTGAATATTATTATAGATAGAGATAAACTGTAAACAGCAATAATGTTCAGCAAAGTAAGATCTACAAATAAGTGGTCATGACCAAAATTGTCAGTCAACCCTTTAGGAGTTATTGCCCTTAATAGTCAATTTTAACAATTTTTCTTAAATTTTGTAATCTTTTACAAAATCTTCTTCTCTGAAACTACTGAGACAAATTTAACCATACTTGGCATAATCATTATTAGGGTATCTAGTTTAAAAATTTGTCCGATGACCCCGCCTTCCAACCATCATGGCCAACTTGTTAAAAATAGAACATAGGGTAAAATGCAGTTTTGGTTTATATCTCTGAAACTAAAGCATTTAGAGCAAATCTGACAGGTGGCAAAATGTTCATCAGATTTAGATTTATCTGCCCTGAAATTTTCAGACGAATCCGACAACCCATTGTTGGGTTGCTGCCCTGAGTTAGTAATTTTACAAAAATTTTGCAGTTTTTTGTTATTATCTTAGATATCATTATAATATCTTATATCTAATACTATTAATTATGATTTTAACCTTATTTTACATGATTTCCAAAGCATCAGTAAATACAGGTGAGCGACACAGGCTCTTGAGAGCCTCTAGTTACTCTCATACTAAAAAAATAATAGAAGTAGAAAATCAGCTTTAAAATGAAACAGTGACATGTACATTTTGTAATCACATTTTTGTCCTTTTCATCAAGGGATAGTGTATCATTGGCAACCATGCTAGCATGTTTCTTCTTATTTTGATATGAAAGTCAAGATCAAATATTTAGAATTGTTGCCATTAAACATGTTAAATGAAAAAAAAAATGTATGTTGGGACATGGCTAAAAAAATTCAAATGTTGTTTTTACTGAGTGATGTAAAATAGTATATATTTGAATATAAAAAGGGCCTCACTGGTTCATCTGAAAATATATATTTTGGACTGCCTTACAAAATTTAGGAAAATGAAAGGTTTTTCATTTAAAAATTGTTTTTGAAGCAGGGCTTATATAGATATAGGAAGATGTGGTGTGAGTGCCAATGAGACAACTCTCCATCCAAATAACAATTTATAAAAGTAAACCATTATAGGTCAATGTACGGCCTTCAACACGGAGCCTTGGCTCACACCGAACAACAAGCTATAAAGGGCCCCAAAAGTACTAGTGTAAAACCATTCAAACGGTAAAACCAACGGTCTAGTACATGTTTATAAATGTCTGAATGAAAGTGGCGTACATGTGGTATATATACGTCAATGAGACAGAAACCCAATGACAGAAAATTTAAAAGATGTCTAGAGGTCAAGATATGGTCATCAACAATAGAAAAATTGACCAAGGTTGCAAATTTGTAGGTCAATCCGAATGAAATGCATGCTCGATCTGTAAGTCATTTTTATACACTAATGTACAAAAATCAGATCAGTATCTACAGGCATAATGAAAAAAAGTTTTCAGAAAAACAGGATGACGAAAGGATGGTCTTGGGTAACACTACATAATGGTTACTGAGAGGCATGGGCTAAAAAACTGATATTGTTCTGATATATCATATGATTATCAAAACTATAAAGTAAAGGCATGAAGAAAATCACTTTTTCAATTCCTATATTTGGTATCATTAGCTTGTGCAATCAGCTTTTAACATTTCATGACCTAGCGGTTTAATTTCATATGATAATCATCTCAATGATTAAAGGTTTATAGAATAATTAATCGAAGAATTCAAATAGAGAAAAATATTCAACGAGTGACCAAACAACACATTAATTCACGAATGCGTGTAGCGCATGAGTTAATTATCAGTGTTGTTCGGTCACGAGTTGAATATTTTTCGATATTTGAATTCTTTGATTAGTTATTCTTTATTACATTGGCAAAAGGCTTTTTAATGAAATTAATGTAGAAAATGTAAGGAACTATATCTTTTTCTACGCATTCACAAGTTGTTTTGATCCGACATTATCGACGCCTTGACAACGCCTATTGTTGTATGACGTCAGAGAGTGAAATAACCACGTTTATTTCACATGTGAAATTATCGGTTTTTATTTGACTGGGAAATCAATGTAATTCATTGCTACCAATGTAATAATCAGATATATCTACAAGATATCTTCAATCCTCAGACATCTACACAAATGTATAATCCATTTACCTTCCTTTTTTTACAGATGGATATGAAGGGAACTTTGTCTGCCGAGAAGGTGCCATTCACAAAGGAAAAGAGTATCCTGAATGACATTGCTCAGGAAACTAAGGACAAACCTGGCTATGGAAATCTTACTGAAGAAGAACTTATGGAGAAAGTTGAAACTATTCTGTTGGAGAGAATAAAAAATGGAGACAAAAAAGCTTATTTCCAGCTTGGATTATTTTATTATGAACAGGTAAAATTTGAATTAGAATGAGTTGCATAATCCAGGCAGTCATTTTGATTTACAAAATGACAAAAATAAAAATGATATTATGTCATATTCATAGAATGCCATTTATAAAGGTTTTTTAATGATAACTTTTAAGCGATTATATTGATCCAAATTTGTTTATCTTTGTGTTGGAAGGACAGGGGACATAGAAATACCAGGTGTCCCTCTGGTCTTGTAAGCGCTCACACATGTCCAATTCCAGGGACCGCGCTGTGCGTCGCCAATGTCGCAATTTGCGATTTTTATTTCATCTGGCGACAAGATACGGCTGCTGGCGATATTTCTGGCGCCAACATTTTCCTATGTAAAATTTTCATTTCTTGACAATATCGATCTTCATGTTAATTGGTAAAATTAAAAAATTAATTGTACAAAATTTTACCTGGCGACAAGTTTATGACTTTGTTGACAACCCCAAGCTAATCAACGGTTACAACAGGTGTCATAATCTGTCGTTACAAGTAATCCATTTATCGGAAAGGTCATTAATGATCATCAACATTAATTAATTCAAATAGAATTGGTCAATCTGCATTTGTCTAATTTCATTTGAAGAAATGTTCATACGACAACACAATTTTCAATGTTTACCGTAGTTAAACGAAGAAAACATAATTGACAGGAAGTTGAAAACCATAATCAAATTGTTAAAAAACATTGTTTTACTTGTTTTCCGTAAAAAAAAAAGCAAATTCAAACGAAATTTGTCTTTGACTGCCCTCAGTTATGATACTAAAAATAACAAAACGACCGCCATTATTGGTCATGTTTACTTCTTCTACGTACTGTGTATAATCCTCCAAAGAGGGAGCACACCCGAATCAATTAGATAACTCACTTTTACTTTTTCCTAGCATTGAGATACCTACTTAAGACATGCCTTAGATATGGCTACATACTTCTGGCTTCAGAATTTATATGTTTGGGTCTTTTGAGTTATGGGAAGAGTTAAAGAGGGGTTTAGTAGCAGGATGGGTAGGGTTGGTAGGGTGCCTTGGTCATCTTTTTCTGTATTCTTTATTTCTAATACAATTTTTCACTATTCTGTAAATCTAAACACCTCTTATTCTGTTTTCTTCATACAATTACCCATTTTTTCTATTTTTTTATTTTTTAGTTTAAAAAAATTCTCTATTCTGTAGCATTTACAGACCATAAGCTAATGTATATTCTTCTACATACTGACAAAGAAAATAAAGTACACATGTCAGTTTTGTTGTATGTATAGAAACCCTATATAATAACTTACTTAGTGTAACATGTTAAATGATGTAAAGTGCAGGTTGAGTGCATAAGAAATTTAAATTGAACATAGTTTAAATTTTGATAGAAGAATTAAAGACTCTAGCTGGCTCTAAAGTTTGCTCCAAGTTTTCAAAACTGGCGACAAAATATAGGAGTTGGCTATTTTCTGGCTCCAACTTTTGGGAGCCAGAGCAGCCTGAATTCTTGCCCAATTTTTTTGTCTCGCCTTGACGGAGGTAAAAACTGAGACATAGGTATGCTGTTTCTGGAGGTGGTGGTGGCGGTGTCGGAGGAAGTTTACATGTATTAGTTTGTGATTAGGTCAGATTATGGGGAACCACTAGTGGTAGGTCAGTGATATTTGGTATTCAGTTGTATTAGCATTGGCAAATCTAATTACTATGGAGACTGTTTGGCCCCGCCCTGTCAGCTGGGTCTATTGACTTTGAAACTTTTGTTAAGTTTACATGCATAGGCAGATTTAGGGGGACTTGGGGCTTGGGGCTCTTTTCACAAAAAATCTTACGATAAAAATTGATTGTAAGTTATACTAAACTGTTCATGACTTACAAGTATTTTTTCTCTTAAGATTTTTTGTGAAATGAGTCACTGAGTTTGCATAACTTACATGTTAAAGTATTGCTTTTTTAACTTCAACATTTGCATTTTACTATCAAAATAACAAAAAGGTGACACATATTTCTGTGTTAATAGTTTATTATGAAATTCATATCAAAGGTTTTTATCAGCAATGTCTTGGATGAGTTCAAAAACCAGTTCCAAACAACTTATGAAAAATTGCATTGTAAGCACTCTCAAGGCCTACATTTCTTGTAGGATTGTTAAGAAATTTATGTTGAAGTCAGCAATCTCTGGGAAAAATTCAAAAATCAGCACTGATCTTTTACAGGAGTTATGTCCTTTAGAAATGTAAATTCTATAGATAATTGCATTGTAATTATAAGTGCTCTCAAGTGTACATTTCATTCCAGATATTTATGAAATTTATATCATCAATGTCTCAGATACAAATGTAAGTTTGAAAACCAGTGCTGATCAATTATTTCTACAGGAGTTGTATCCCTTAGAAATGTAAATTCTATAGAAAATTGCATGTATGTGCTCTCAAGTGTACAATTCTTGCCATGTATGTAGGAAATCTATATTAAAATTTTGTATCAGCAATTCCTCCAACAAATTTGAAAATCAGTGCCAATCAACTATTTTTCAAAGAGATAATTTTGTTCATTGTTATTGATCTCATGCTTTTATTTCTTGTAAGATATTTATTAAAAGTAAAAAGAAAAAAAAATGTTTTAGTTAATATTGCCATTAGGGAGATAACATATTCTGTGTTTTTCTTTAGGATATGTTTGAGAAGGCCAGGACATATTTTGAGAGATCTAAAGATTTTGATTATCAGTCCCTGTACATGCTATCATGTATGCTGTATGATGGAATTGGTGGAGAGGCAGATGAAGTAAGATATAAATAATTCAGAAAACTAGAGAAACAAATGTTGAGAGAATGAAGTGTTTCATTTTCATTATTTATTCTTTTGGAATTATATTTTCCTTAAAGGGGCATTAGCTACGAGATATAGAAGAAAATAAAATATAATTTTTTTGTTCAATCATCAATCAAAGCGAAATAGTGAAATAATAATTCGCTGTTAGCAGCCAGTTTGGTTAAGTTTTGTCAGAATAAGCAAAGAAACATCACTAATGAATTATTCACTTGCAAGTGAATAATTCGACCTCATTAAATCCGTATTCATATGAACTTCATTTGAACCCCTTAGCTAGAGATGGGTTACGCATGAACTAGGCGTGTTCAGCTATTAATAGGAAAAGAATGTCAACATTGGAAGTGAAACAAGGGTAAACCATTTGGTTGACTGATTCGATCTACAAAAACTCGTTCTTATACAGGTAAAAATGATTATTAACATATTGTTCTAACCTATCATATGAAATCAAACAGACCTTGAAAAATTAAATTGCACGTGTTTGCTATCTATTTATATCTATGTTTATGTTTATATCGGGTTATATGACCGTCAGCAGTCTTCAGAAGGTCACCTCGATGGTTAATTAGATGGCGTCTAGACTAAAATACACACGAAATGCTGATACATACTATCGAATTCATGCATCTTAAATTGTTTATTTTAGACTTGTTTTAATTTGGATATACGTTTTAGTATGTTATGAGTCGAATATGAGAATTTGAGTCAAATTGGTGAACATGAATTTGACAGCTAATGCCCCTTTAAGATGCAAAAATTATTTACAAGTTACGGATATGTAAAAAGTAAAGAAGTTCAATACAATTATGTTTGCAGATCAATGCTGGGAAATATCTGGTATTGATTGATGATTGCTAAATGTCAATTTAGCTCAAAAAGGCTACACTGTGTTTAGTTGGTATTATTGCATAAATCAAAGAAAAAGAAAGAGTTGTGCTATGCAGCAGATCTTAATGTATTTTGTCAATCTATAAGCATTCTTTTCTATTCTTCATAATGAACAAATTCACAAGATTAATTGTGTAGATACTGTACAAATATATATTTCTTATTTCACAAAAAAATAATGGATATAGTTTATTTCAGATTGATTTTGATGTGCATTTGTAACTAAAAATTAACTAAAATTCTGTGTCATGGCCATTGATCATTCCCATTTTAAGTGTAAAAGATTACTATCTATAATGTATAAGGATGTTATAATCCAACCTAACATGTAACATAGAGACTCATAAGTATGCTAACAATTTGAAAAAGAAGCACTTGTAAAATTTGAAAAAATTGTTATCTGGTATTATTTTTGTAGTCAACTTTGTATAATATTTCAGGATTACTGTAAGGTTAGTTATAACAACAGTTTTAAGTATATACTATTTTAATGAACAACACTAAAGACCTGCTATTTTTTCTGAGACCAACTACATTGTATCTCATCTATAGAGTAATCACTGTTTTTAAATTTTATTTGACTTAAATATTAGTTACTAAATAATCCATGTAGCTTTACTTATCCCCTCCACATATATGTTTAAGATGCTTATTGCAAACATCTATCTAATTGTTTCCTATGTATGGCAGGGTTGATGATTACCTTGACTTGGTTTCCATTGATAAGGTCCATATTTAACTAGATACTATAAGCAATATAAAGTTCCAACCACATCCTTTCAGAAACTGTAAGAATGATAGGAATTTTGAATTCAGTTTACTAAAGTATTGCTAATTATATGTCTTATATTAGGTTTTGCTAAAGTAGTATGCACACAGATTATTTGTTCACAAAATTGTTGTTTTACATGTATTTATTAGTTTTTGAATAATACTGTATTCCACATTTCACAATATGGTGATGCTTATCTTAAAAAAAAATTCCTTAGCGATTCCACTTATTAACAAATGATTAACCTTCATGAACTAATACTCCTTTTCTGTAAGTTAAATGTTTTCGGACTTCAAGAGGTGACCAGAATTAGGACTAACAAGTATAAAATCAATACAAACAAATTCTTCTACCACCTCAAAGAAAAAAATCTCAAAGTTGTTCAGTCTTTTCAAAAGGTAAAAATAATTAGATATTAATCATATATGACATAATTTCAATGATTTATAGTTTTTCTTGTAGTTGACAATGAATAGAA
Source organism: Mytilus coruscus (assembly GCA_017311375.1). Lineage (NCBI taxonomy): Eukaryota > Metazoa > Mollusca > Bivalvia > Mytilida > Mytilidae > Mytilus > Mytilus coruscus. Next base: position 87,584,784 of record CM029601.1, read on the forward strand.
ATAAGAAGATGTGGTATGAGTGCCAATGAGACAACTCTCCATCCAAGTCACAATTAATGTGTAAAAAGTGAACAATTATAGGTCAAAGTACGGCCTTCAACACATAGCCTTGGCTCACACCGAACTGCAAGCTATAAAGGGCCCCAAAATGACTAGTGTAAAACAATTCAAACAGGAAAACCAACGGTCTAATCTATATAAAAAACGAGAATCACTGAAACAGGTTCCTGACTTAGGACAGGTGCAAACAAATGCAGCGGGTTTAAACGTTTTAACAGGTGCCAACCTTCACCCTAACCTGAAATAGTAGTGTAACATTACAACATAGAAAGACACACTATAAAATATCAATTGAAATGGCTTAACTCAATCAAAAAGACATATTAACAAAAACAAGTAAACATACACTGAACGAATAAATTTGATCTATGACACAATGTCAAAAAGACAACTATAACCTTGAACAAAATGGCGTCTAATAAAATAACGTACACAGGTAAATTTAAATACAATAATTTTGTTGTTAGGAGTACAGAGATATTTATTTGATATTTTAAGACATGTTTATAGATTTCAGCGTAGTTTTGCTTTATTCTGAGATTGATATAAACCTGTAATATTCTATTTTGGTTATCGGCAGTATAAAAAATAATTCTAAGGGAGGTAACAAAATAATTCCTTTCAGAACTTTAATTTTAAGAAATACCTGTTATGATATATGATAAAATGACAAAATTAAAATTCTCAAAATTATGGTATTCTTCAATTTTGGCTATTGCTACATTGTTAATTTTAGTCAAATTAAACTTTCGCTTTAATATTGACTGAATTGTCCTTAATCAGCAAGTTTTTAAATCATATTAAAATGTCAATTTCATGCTATGTCTTTAATTTTGTGTCTTTATAATGCTGAATTCTTTCACATAAATTACAGAAATGTGCAGTAGAATATTTAAAGAAGATTGCTCATTCAGATTCCAGACAAACACAACATATAAAAAGAGCAGCACAGTTCAATCTAGGGAGAGCTTTTTTCGAAGGCTATGGAGTTGGAAGACAGTCTGATGAAGAGGCAGAAAGGTAAGGTCTTGGGAGATAAACATGTTCTGTTTACAAATTCAATAAATGTAATAAAATATGTTTTTTCTCGGCTTATAAAAATAAGGAGATGTGGTATGATTGCCAATGAGACAACTATCCACCAAAGTTCAAATGAAGTGGATGTAAGCAATTATATAGGCAAACATAGGGCCTTCAACAATGGGAAAAACCATACCCTATAGTCAGCTATTACATGTATAGGCATGACATGAAAAATATGAAACAATTCAATTGAGAAAACTAACAGCCTAATTTATAACAAAACAATTTACGAAAAACAAATATGACAGACATAAACCAGCGACAACAACTGAACTACAGGCTCTCGACTTGGGACAGGCACATAAAGAATGTGGCAGGGTTAAACATGTTTGTGAACGCTCAACTATCCCCCTAACCTGGGACAGTGGTGTACGTGTTAAGCACAACATAAGTACAAAATATCAAAATCAGTTGAAAAGGGCTTAACTCATCAGCATTTACTCAAAGCCAGTTACTTTGTTACCCTTTTTGCCAAAGGTGAAAAATTTCTGGCCATTGTTTTAATGTACTTATATTGATAAAGTTTTTGCAGGGAAATTTTATTGTTCCCCATGTATCAGATTTAAGGGATTCTATTTTACCATCAATTACATGGATAGCAACAGCATTGAAACACTGGCTTTGGAAATACTGTTTTATCCTGCAATCAAACATTTTACTTGAAGAGATATACATATAGATATACATGTATTCTTCTCCTGTGTCAATTGATTTGTCACATTCAAATTCCTGTTTATATCACTTCATTTAGGTGTTCTTTTCCCACACAGTCTGCGTCTATGCAATGTTAATTACTTAAATGACTGTGGATTTTAAAACTAATCATTTTTTAGTGTCAATATGATATTGCAGGATAAAAACAATAATCATTAATTGTGGTATTTGCCACTGGACGTTAAGCAACCAACAATCAATCAATAATACATTGTCGAAAGATATAAAATTTATTTGTACTTGCTACGAAACAGTGGAAAAGCTAAACAAGTCTGAAACTTCACTAAGTTATGCCTTTGCTTAACTACAGTGCAACAACAAGTCATAGTAGTTGTTTGTATCCTTGTCCTAATGGATAGTTTGCAATCAATTCTCATTTCTCCTTATTTTCATATAGATTCTTTTTTTTTTAAATCCTGAGAGGGGTAAAATAAAGATTACTGGTGCATATGAATTTCTCTAATTTTGCATAAAAAATGCAAAAACTACTACCCTTCCATTTCTCAGCTGCAATCTACAATGTACATTCTTCTGCTACATTTGGTCTTTGGTGGAAAGTTGTCTCATTGGTAATCGTACCATATGATCTTTTTTTGTATTTGTATTTGATTTTATCAAATTGCCTTTAGGTACTGGTTAATGGCAGCTGATGATGGAAATCCTAAAGCCAGCATACTTGCTCAGACAATATTAGGGATGTATTACTCACGTGCTGATACTCAGGATCTGAAGAAAGCTTTCTTCTGGCATTCAGAGGCTTGCGGGAATGGAAGTATTGAGTCTCAGGGCAAGTTTTTACATAATAACATGTTTAAGATAAATGTTCCCAGATAGTGGAACCTTTACAATCAAAAGTATTAGCATGGCATTTAATTGCCACATTTAAGACCTTACAAATAAATATATATAGTCCACATAAGTATTGCCATCTGAAAGTGAAAAGTCAAAGCTATTGCGAAATCAATATTTTTCCCTTATTCACAACATTTGCTGATCTGCTTTACCTATCTATTAGTACAAAGGCCTGTTTTAATAAAATTTTAAAAATGATACATAAGCATGTTTGACAACATTAGAGAAACAACAGAAAAAAAAACATATTGATGTAAAAATAAGAGGGATCTGTACAAGTAAAATGTGATACTTAACTTAATAATAAGAGATATCAGACAAACATATAATGCATTTGAAATGGGCATTGGAACATGTTTTACATTTGAATTTGAGTTTTAGTTGAGATTTGTTTGTGTTAAAAGGGAGATAACCCAATTTGAACTATGTTACATTACATGTCTAATACTTCTGTTACTTATGATTTATGTATAAGGTATATCACTTCTTTAGATGTCTCTATAGCTAATAGAACATAATCATTATACAGACATCATACATTAATTTTTGAATTACAGGTTTCATAATGAATGAGAATTGGATATGGCTTGATATCAACTTGAGTTATTTAATTTCAATATAATAATAATAATAATAAACAAGCCTGTTATGTTACCATTGTTAGAGGCCAATTGAGTTAATCCATATAATTAATACATGTTTATTGTAAGACTACATGATATAGAACTGCACATGATATAAGTGTGTTATATATAGATAAAGTCAATGAACTTTAAGCACTTGTAACTGTTCATATTGTCAATCAAGATAAGATAGGTGGAGTTTCTATAAATGTAAATAGATTGATAAGATGATATAGCAATATTTTTACAACCCCCCTCTTGAGACAAGCAATTAAATTTGACACAGTTCATTAAGTCACATTGAAAGTCTAGCCAGTTTGTGTTGTATGTTGAATCTAATTAACTACGATAAATATTTACAGACAAGCATGAAATTTAACGATCATACGAAATTACTTTAGAAAATCATATGTTGATCAATAAAGAAAATAGAGAAAATGTTTTCTCCAAAGAATAGAAAACGTATACTAAATTAAATAATTTTGACGGACAAGTTTTAATAAATTGTGATTATCTATTTAAATAATTTCATACAAACGTAAGGTCAGGATAGACTATACTGCCTTTTCCTACTCGCAAAATCTGAGCAAGGGCATTATTCTGTCCCTTACGGCACTACTCAGATTTCCTTTTTGTCTCGCCTTGACAAAGTCAAAAAGCGAGACTTAGGTATGCTGTTTCCAACGTCGGCGGTGGCGGCGGCGACGGCGGCGTCAACAATGTATTAGTTTGTGATTAGGTCTAGTTCATGGTGAACCACTAGTGGTAGGTCAATGATATTTGGTATGCAGTTGTACTAGCATTGGCACATCTCATTACCATGGAGATTATTTGGCCCGCCCCTCAGTCAAAGTCTATTGACTTTGAAACTTTCCATAGTTTACATGTATTAGTTTGTGATTAGGTCAATTTATGGGAACCACTAGTGGTAGGTCAATGATATTTGGTATGCAGTTGTATAAGCATTGGCATATCTCATTTCCATGGAAATTATTTGGCTCCGCCCCCTTAGTCATGGTCTATAGACTTTGAAAATTTTGCTAAGTTAACATGTATTAGTTTGTGATTAGGTCAGTTCAAGGGGAACCATTAGTGGTAGGCCAATGTTAATTGGTGTTAAGTTGTATAAGCATTAGCACATCTCATTTCCATGGAGAATATTTGGCCCTGCCCCCTCAGTCATGGTCTATTGACTTTGAAACTTTTGCTTAGTTTACATGTATTAGTTTGTGATTAGATCAGTTTAAGATGAACTGCTAATGTTAAGTCAATGATATTTGGTATGCAAATCTATCGGCATATGCAAGTATCGTTTCCATGGAGATTATATAGCCCCACCCCTGATCATGGTTCATTGACTTTGAAACTTTTACATAGTTTACAAGTTAATGTTTGTGTTTAGGTTTGTTTAAAGGGAACGACTTATAATAAGTCAATGGTATTTGGTATGCAGTTGTATTAGCATTGGCACATCTCATTCCATGGAGATTGTTTAGCCATGTACCTTCAGTCATGGTTCATCGACTTTGAATATTTGCATAACTTACATGTTAAAGTATTGCTGTTTTAATTTCAACATTTGCATTATCAAAATTACAAGAAGGCGAGACATATCTCTGTGATAACAGTTTATGAATTTAACACTCCTCTATTAGTCGAGTAGATTTTTTGACGGATCTCTCACTTCTCCTAACAAACGATGGTTCTAAAGATTGTTCATCAGTTATATTGTCAAAATCGTTGTGATTGTTTTCAATTGCTTCTTCTAGAGATGTTTGTTCGATTTTGTCTTCTTTTGTTTTCAATAAATGTTTTCTGTTTTGTTTGAAAATTTGTCCTTCTGGTGTTTCAATGACGTATGAGTTCGGAGTGTTATTATTTCTTACGACAGTTTCTTGGTCCCATTTTCCTTCAGGATTGTGCTGGAATGGTATAGTGTCATTAGGTTGTAGTTCTGGTAATGGTTTTGAACTTTTATCGTAATATTGTATTTGATTCATTTTTTGTTGTTTCATTTTCCTTTGCGTGTTCTTCAAATTACCGCATTTTGGTTTCAAACGGTTCTTTATTGTTGGAATAGTTGTCCTCAGTCTTCTATTCATTAAGAGTTGAGCTGATGAGTCAAGATTTTCCAATGGTGTATTTCTGTATTTTAACATAGCAATATACGGATCTTTTCCGTCCTGTTTAGATTTGCTTAGCATTTTCTTGACGCTTTGAACGAATCTTTCCGCAAGTCCAATGGATTGTTGATAGTGTGGACTAGACACTGTGTGTGTGAATCCCCATGATTCTGCAAATTGTCGAAATTCAGCGGATACGTATTGTGATCCTGAATCACTTCGGACTTTTGATGGTATGCCGTGTCTCGCAAAAACGGATTTTATGTGTGTTATAACGCATGACGCACGTATGTTCTCTAATTTCGCAATTTCAAAATATCTTGAGTAGTAATCGACAATGATTAGGTAATTGTTATTGTTCCAATAAAAAATATCAGTACCAACTGTCATCCACAGTAGTTCTGGAGTTTCACTTTCTGCCATTGGCTCTTTTGTGTTTGATCTTCTGCTTTCTAAGCACACACTACATTTTGAAATAAAGTCAGTAATCTGTGCATTGATTCCTGGCCAAAGTATAGAGTCTCTTGCTAATTTTCAGGTTTTTTTCTATTCCCAAATGTCCTTCGTGTAGTTTGTTGAGCATATTCTTTCTCATACTCGTTGGAATAATTATCTTTTCTCCTTTTAGAATAATTCCATTTACGTTGGATAATTCATCCCGGAAATTCCAGTATTCAAAAACCTCCTTGGGAACCTCATTTTTCTCATCTTGATGTGTTTCTTATGACCATGTTCACGAAACACTCTATATCATTTTCCACTTCATTATTTGTGTTGATCTTTATCGGCGCTCGCAATAACATGTCTGGAACTATTAAATCCGTCCCTGGTATATACTTCAATGAGAAGTCATATTTTTGTAACCTCAATAACATCCTCTGTAGTCGTGGCGGAGCACACCCTAGAGATTTTCTCACGATCATCTCTAACGGTTTGTGGTCAGATTCAACATTTATGTGTTTACCATACGTATAGTCGTTAAATCTTTCCAATCCAAATAGCACACCAAGCAATTCTCGTTCTATGTTGGCATATCTGCTTTCGGCATTTGTCAATGATCTTGATGCATATGCAACAGGTTTATTGTCTTGTATCAACATTGCCCCAAGACCGCATCACAACTTACAGTTACTGGTTTTGACACATCGTAGAAACTTAATACTGGATTCTTTGTTATAATGTCTTTCAATTTCTCAAATGCTTGTTGCTGTTCATGTGTCCAAATGAATTCGTGTTCTTCTTTCAATAGCTTTCTGATAGGCTCTGTAACTGCTGACATGTTCGGAACAAACTTTGCTAAGTAATTAATGGTCCCTAGTAGTCGTTGTACTTCTTTTTGTCTGTTGGAGCCGCATTTCTTTGATAGCCCGTATTTTTCCTGATCGGGTCTTACTCCATCTGCGCTTAGAGTGTGTCCTATGTACGTCACCTCTTTGACTCATAACTTGCATTTTCGGCATTTAACACAAGTCCAACCTCTTGACATCTGTTAAGAACTGAGCGAAGTCTATCATCGTGTTCCTTTCGTTGTTCCCCACACTAGAATGTCGTCGATATCAGTTTCAACTCCTTTTAAGTTTTCAAACAATTGTGACACTCGTTTTTGAAAGACTTCTTGAGCCGATTTAATTCCAAAAGAAGCAAGAAGCAGTACCTCCCGAATGTTGAGTTAACCGTAGTAAGGAATTGGCTCTCTTTATCCATGCGTAACTGCCAATATCCATTATTACAATCTAGTTTACTCAGATACTTAGCACCTGTCAGTCGTGTGGTTATGTCCTCTATTGTTGGTAGCGCAAAATGTTCTCTTTTTATGGCTTTATTCAAATTCTTGGATCTAAACAAATCCTCAACTTTCCTGTTTTCGGCTTTTCTACAACAACCAACGAATTCGCCCAGTCTGTCGGTTCATCGACCTTTCGGATTACTTCTTTGTCTTCCATTTCTTTTAATGTACCTTAAAGCTTTTCTCGAAGTGCGGCTGGTATCTTTCTCAGCGGGTTTATTACAGGATTGACGCTTGAGTCTATTTTAATATGGTATGGTTTTTCTAGACATCCTAAGCCTGTAAAGACTTTCGGAAACGATTTGACAGGATCGTCAACGTCTGTTTGTACCGTCATGATAACATGAATTAGACCTAACTCATGTGATGCCTTGAATCCTTATAGTGGAGATTGATTTGTGTCCGTCACAAAGAATTCACAATTTTTGTCTTTTAAATGCAACGAACATTTTCCTACAACTTTGAGTTTATCTCCTGAATAGCTAGTAAGAGAAGTGGAAGTTTTGCTTAATTTGATGTTTGACAATTTCTTATAAATTGAAAGCGGTAAGATGTTGACTTGAGCACCAGTAACGATTTTAAATTGTACTGTCTTACCTTGCAATTTGAATGATGAAAAGCAAGCATTTTCTTTGATTTCCGTTTTTCTGTTTACTGCTCCTACGGAGTTATTTTCTCCGTCCAATTCGCATGAAGAATATTCATCTAATCCGTGAACACTTTTCGAAAACTTTGATTTACAAAACTTCTGATAGTGATTCGCTGTTTGCATTTATGGCACTTTTACCGTATGGGACAGTTTCTTCTCTCGTGAGTTGTTCCGCACTTTCCACAACTGAAACTCGAAATCGACTCTCGCTTCTCATGATCTCGTCTGCTCGGACCTTTCTTTGCGTAGCCTTCATTGTGGTTGGTTCTTTGATTTTGAGTTTTCCTCCTCAAAGCGTGTACTTGTTCTTCCTCGTTTAACGTTTTCATCTGTTTTCTAGATTCTTCGTCGGCGCGACAAATACCAACAGCTTTGTCCAGTGTCAACCCATCCTCTCGAAGTAAACGTTCTTTTACTCTGGAAGAGTTCGTGCCACAAACTATTCTATCACGAATGAGTCCATCCTTTAAGTGTTCAAATTCGCAGTTCTTGGCAATTAACTTCAGGTCTGTTAAATACTGATCAATACTTTTACTCGAATTTTGAACGTGTGTGTTGAAACGATGTCTGATTACTGTTACATTCTTCTTCGGGATGCAATAGTCCTCGAATTTTTTCAGCAGTACTTCAAGTTTATCAGCTTCATTTTCACCAAAATTGAATGTATTGTAAATTTCTCGGCCTTCTAATCCAATGACATATAAGACAGCTCTGCACTGTTCCTTTTCTGTTTTTTCACCCATAGCTACTTCTAGGTATAAGTTCATTGTTTGTTTTGCACCTTTTCCATTTCTCGGATAGGTTGTCTTCATGGGAAAAATCCATTTCTGGCGGTTGCTTAAAATGACCATCCATTCTTTCTTTTATCTTTTCCCCACCAAACAATAACGATAGCATTAATATTTGCTATTAACTATTTTAAAGTCGTTTTTACATCTGACACCATGTTATGTTACCATTGTTAGAGACCAATTGAGTTAATCCATATAATTAATACATGTTTATTGTAAGACTACATGATATAGAACTGCACATGATATAAAACCCCAGTGTGTTATATATAGATAAAGTCAATGAACTTTAAGCACGTGTAACTGTTCATATTGTCAATCAAGATAAGATAGGCGGAGTTTCTATAAATGTAAATAGATTGATAAGATGATATAGCAATATCATTACAAAGACTTTGGTGAGTTTATTATCATTATTGAAACTAAATAACAAGAGTTCATATCAAGTGATATTCAATTATTATGAGTTATTAAACATATCTCTTATGGTAAAAACAAAATTCTGGTGATATATTTTGAATTTGCAAGCTTCAAATATATGTCTGCCTAAGGAACTAAGAATATTGTTTCAGGAACCCACCCTACTATTTAATCAGACATTTTCCATTTTGTCACTTAAGACTGGATTCAAATTTGACCAAAATCATATTTTCAGGTAAAACATGTGAATGTTTTGTATATCATAATGACATTGAAAAATCACAAATAATTGTTGTGAAGGGTCCACTGTAATCTATGATAGTCATCATTGATGTAAAAATACCCAATGAAAATCCTTGCAGTTTTGTAACACATTGCAGGATAAGACTACCAAATTAACACATTTTTGTTTCGGTTATTTATATCACCCATGTCGATGTGATACAAGAAATATTCTTTCATGCGAGAAATAGATAACAGGCCATAACCATAAGAATATTTTTTCTAATTATTGGTTCAGTTACAGTTGCAAAAGCTAACTAAATTGCAAATTTTGGCAAGTGATAAATTTTTACGAAAAACTGGGGTCTAAATGTGCAAACAAGTTATGACTTAAATCTGTGTTTTCTTTGTATGAGTAATGCTTTAAAAATCAAGAGGATAATCTAATTTGAATCTTGAGTTTTTTGTTAAATTTGGATCTTTTAAAGTCATTGCAGATTTTATAAACATATTATTCTTACATTTTAGGTTGTTTAGGGATAATGTATGAATTTGGAATTGGTGTAAAACAAGATATGGATTCAGCATATGTTTGTTTGAAGGAAGCCTCCGATCGTGGAAATGTGTATGCCATGGGAAATCTAGTCGGTCATTATTACAGGAGAAAACTCTATACCAAAGCTGCTGATTTGGCTTCAAGGTAAGTAATGCATAAAGGTCCAGTTAGACTTATTCACTATCATTTTGAGTACATTTTAAATTTTGTTGGACATTGATATGTTAATCACATTATAAAAAAAATCAGCTTTCAAAACTTCAACTTCAATAAATCTCTAATAGATTTTAAAATAAAATATATAAATCAGTGAATATTTGGTAAGAGCAAGGCACAATTATTCCCAAATGTTTTAGGATTTTAGTATGGCATATCTATATGGCCAAAGCATTCCAGATTTCAGATAAATATAGACCATATAAAATATATCTAATTCGCTTTTAGCAGCCAATTTGGTTAAATTTTGTCAAAATAAGATAAGAAACATCGCTGATGAATTATTCAATTGCAAGTGAATAATTCGACCTCATTGAATCCGTATTCATGTGACCTTTAATTTAACCCCTTAGCTGGAGATGGGTTATGCATGTATTCAGCTATTAAAAGGAAAAGAATGTCAACATTGAAAGTGAAACAAGGATTAATCATTTGGTTGACTGATTCGATCCACAAAAAATCATTCTTACACAGGTAAAAACGATGATAAACATACTTTTTAACCTATCTGTTTATATACATTTATGTTTATATCAGGTTATATGACCGTTGGCAGATGGTTAATTAGATGACGTCTAGACAAAAATACACACGAAATGTTGATACATATTATCGAGTCCATGCATTAATAATTGTTTATTTTAGACTTTTTGTAATTTGGATATATGTTTGAGTATGTTATAAATCAAATATGAGAATTTAAGTCAAATCTGTTAAGATGAATTTGACAACTAACGCCCCTTTAAAAAGAAATTTCACTATTTATTCTTTATAAATATTTATTAAAAAAAAATAATGTTTCTGGATTGAAACAGCACCAATACCCTTTATTTTTTTTTTATATTTGAATCCTGTATCTATGAAATATCTTATTAACAAAACAAAAAACAGATTTTTTTGTTGTTGACAACTTCAATTAATCATTTACAATTATAAAGATTTTTCTTTTTGTTGAAATTACATTAAAATAAAGGAGTTAAAAAATTGTATTTGCTGCTTCATCATTAACCGTCTAGCAGTAAGAGCAAAATTAGGGCAGACGAACCACAATAAAGGGTATTCACTTTTCCATCATTACTACGTTCTACAATTGTGTACGGTTGTGATTAGGTCAAACAGATAAAAAATATCTCTGTGTGATTATATCAAATTATGTTAGTTTTGAACTATGTTAATTAATTTAGTTTAATTTTTCCTGTAGATGACTATTATAATTTAGAGTGTTTTTTTTTTTTGTACAGAGTTGCTCAGTTCCACGATGTTCCATTACTTGCCAATGAAACTGGCTGTCTACCTGGTTATATTTCTAAGGGCATTGCTTTGGGTTGTTTTTACTATGCTCGGTGTTTACATGAAGGACATGGAGTCAAGAAAGAACCTGCAGATGCCCAAAAGTATTACTCAAAAGTAGGTATTGTAATAATGAAATAGTATTTTGCTATATTTTTTATTGCTGAAGTTTACCAAACACGACCTTGATATACAATCAACACAGAATCATGGTGCATGTGAAAAATAAATGAGATGATAGACATGCAATTTTTATATTTTTTGGGAAAGTTTGCTATAGCTTGCTATAGCAATATACTTTCCTAAGGCATCAGCCTCAAACCGGAAGTAGGACAGACTAACTTACTTCCGGTGTTCTACTCCTAGATAATGTAGTACTAGTTTTTGAGTACTAATTCTAGGAAGATGCTTTTGAAATTTTGAGTTACTACTTTTTGATAAGCTTACAGCTTGAATAAAAATGAACTGAATGTTCACCGACAATTCAAATGAATTCAAATGGGTATCACAAACACTACTTCGCGGATCTGCCCTGCGCAGAAGATAAAATCAATACAAATCTACATGAGACAGCAGTTTCTACGTTTAATTGATAGAAAAATTTAGAGGGCCTGATTTTATTTCGAGGAGGGTGTTGTTTTTTTTCCATTTATTCATGAAATAAAAGTATTCTTATTGTTAAGAATATTGTAATCTTTTCAATTTTTATGTTTGTAAATGGTCTTAGGTTTGATCTCTATAAATTATGCATACTTTGAACTGTCAGCCATTTTGTATGTTTATGTAACCTGTATGCTTTCCTACGGGATTCCCCAGACATGCATGAGATCCATACATGTGAACCTCCCGACGGGAGTACAATAATCCCGGTTTCAGGGGTCCTCCCGTCCTCCGGTTGAAGAGAAAATATCCTGTGTATTTCATGAATGAACATTTTCCAGAGCCATTTTTACTACCATATTTACAAATGTTATTAAAGACGTAAAAGCCCAAGTGTATCGAAAGTATCTGGTATTACTGACATTATTGATTACGGAACATGTTTACTTTTGACCAGGCTGGCGGGTAATTAACAAGTAATAATAGTTTGATTGAACAATAAACAGGTGACAGGATATTAAATACTCGATAATCATATTGCTTCTGTCTATGTCACACGTCAAGGATGAGTAAAGGTAAATACCGGCTTTGATAGAAAAGTGCATTGTTTTTGTCAAAACATCGATCTTAAGGTTTTGATGCCAACAAACATTTATAAACTTTCAATTCAGCAAAGAAATACTAGCTATTTCACATTCCAATGGGGATATAAGGACCTTCAGCATGCTCAAGTGGATCCAAACTGACAGCAGAAAAACATTGACTCAACGATAGTTCACAGCCTCCTAAGTGTTAAGATTAAAAAACTACACAAACTGTTACAAGGATAAGGATTACTTTAGTACAGAGTCAAGTGTATTAAAAGCAGCCAAGTCAGCTTCTACTTCTTAGAATAACCCAGTGTGCCAAGACAAGTTCTGTAGAACTTATTAAAAAACATTTGTCCACGTAACATAGACAGTGCTTTACCTTATATATTTTAAAGTGTTTAAAACAATGAGTCTTAAGTTTTCTAGCAAAATGACTTTCTTAATGCTTAAAAACCATGCATAACTTTGGTTATTGTTTGTTTGTTTATTTATCACGTTATAAATATGTATAGCAAATAATTTTTTATATATCTATGCCTATGACATTGCATACAAATAAAACAGATGGAGGCATGAATAAAACACTATACTTAAATTTTCTCTAAGTACTCAAAGAAAAGGTTAAATCATAGAAATGATTATGATAGTTGACTTTATCAAATTTGTGGCTGTTTCATAAAGTTTGTGCTTTAATCTTTGAGTTATCAAACTCAGTAGGCAGTTGCATCATGGTCTTTGGACGTGTCATATTCCAAAGTCGGATCACTTTGACCTTGACTTTGTCCTTTGATACCTATGATAGTAAAACCTTGTACAATTCGTGTCTGGGTCATGTATACCTTTTGTACCTCAAAATTTTGGTTAACCTAGCAAGTAACTGCATGGTATGCAGTTTAACTGTTGCATTTGGGCTTGGGGTGCATCATATACCAAAGTCAGATCATTCTGACCTTTCTCATTTGACCCCTATGATAGTTAAACAGTGTATGGTTTGTGTTTGGTGCATACGTTTTGAACTGTAGCACTTTAATTGACAACACTTTGTACGCAGAAGCATCATAATGACCTTGACATTCAATTTCAGAATTTACACTTATGAACCTCACACTTTGTTTCTGGGTCAGTATGATTCTTTAAGATTGACCTATAATTAACAATGTGTCAACTCAACACAGAGGCAATGATTATATCAAATGAATGGCTGAAAACCAAAATTCTCAAAATGTCATTGCCTCAATGCTGAATTTCACAGCAGCAACTAAAATGTATTACATGGTTATAAGTACCTCTATGAATCTAGTGTATATAAACTTTTTATTCCTGTCTACATATTGCCATTGTTGGTTAAAGCCTTTCATATAAAATCACTTACAGTTGTATTGATTTAAGTTTGCTATCTTTAATATTTGAAATAGGAGATGTGGTATTTTGGGGAATAAACCAGCTATCCAAAAGAGTTCAAAGGAGGAAGATACATTTGTATATAAACAATTATAGGTCACCATATGGTCGTCAACAATGAGAAAAACTCATACCATATAGTAAGCTATAAAAGGCCCTGATATGAAAAATGTGAAACAATTCAAACAAGAAAACTAACAACTTAATTAGTAACAATACAATTTACTAAAAACAGATATGAAGGACCTGAATCAATAAAAAATACTAAAACCAAAGGCCCTTGACATGGGATGGGCATATAAAGAAATAAACAGAGCTTTCTGTATACTTGATTATTTTAGATCTACAGTTTAAGGTTGCAATAGAAAATATCAAAATTTTACATGACAAACATATGAAAAAAAAGAGATTTTTGATAATTGCTGATCAGACAATGATTTGGTAAAAAACATCAAAGCTGTGATAAAATACATATTTGAAATAATACACATCTACAACCTATTTGAAATAATACACATCTACAACCTATTTGAAATAATACACATCTACCGTTGCAAACTTTTCACAGGTGCTATCCAGCACTTTGATTATAATTGCCCATGTGTTTCTATTTCTTAAAATTGCAAATCTAGTTAAACATTGTCATTACAGTTGTTAGATGATTTGGTTTATTAAATTGTTCTTTCAGAATCAATTAACACTTATTACCCTCCTGTGCACTTTTGTTTACATTCTTTCGATCAAAGTTTTTCCCTCACATTTTTGCTGTGTGGTTGCCAAAATTCTATCAAGAGGTCTTGTGGTTAAGGTCACTGCATATGCAAATTAGAGTACCGGAAGACAATATAATTCAATAGCAGCACATTTCTGAAAATCTTGGTAAGAGAGAAAAGGATTCTCTTTGAAAAGAAAGTTCACACCACTGAGACTTGACGTTTGTTTAATTGTCAACTATGGTGCTGGGGGCAAGTCTTGGTCAAAGTTTATAAACACAGGTCAAAACTTATCAGACTGCATGGCAAGAACTGCTTTAAATGCACACATAATTAGAGAAATATTGTAAAGTGTTTGAAATTTGGTTGAACATTATTTTCTTATTTTTTCAGTCGTATGAATATGACCCAGATGTTTGTGCAAGACTGCAGAACATTACTCAACATGGGGTTATATAGAACAGTACAGTAGAAACAAATATTCTATTCCTGCACCTCTCAAGATATAGGAGGAAATTACATACAGATCACTTTCCTTCATGTATGAATGATGTGTGATGAGAACTCAGGTTTTTAGATGGATGGCAGCAAAAGACGATTTCTTTGTTAAATGTGCATGGCTGATTTAAACATTTAGTATAAAACTGCATAATGGTTAGTCATTAGTAATTGATATTAAGTTTCTATGGATTTTAAGTCAAATTTCTGAAATAGTAAAAATTATTGAAATTATTTCAAAGCATTGAATTTAATCAGTGTGAATTGTTTTGTTGAACATACTTTAAAAGATGAGGTATCATTTGCTGAAGAGAGAAAAGTAAGCATCAAAGGTTTATATAAAACATGTGTTTACAAATGCATGTAAGCTTTTATGTTATTACTATTATTAATTTTTCCGACATATTGTTATTTGAATTATTGCTGTGATATTGTTAAGTTTTAATATGCCCAAGTGCATCATTATAGCTAGACTTTCCTCATTGTGAAATATTGTGTCTTTCCAAAGTATTGCACAATTGAAGTTTGAATTAGAACTTCCAAGCAAAGATGGTTTTCAAACTTCAGTTCCAATTTCTAATAGTCATTGTATTTGAGTTTAATTTTTCTTTTCTTTCTTTGTTTGTTAAGGGGTTTATTTTCCAAAATTATTCTTAGCTGGTATATGTATGCTATTTTTATCCATGATGTAATTAGCTGTGCACTGGAAATTAAATAATCAGCAAAATTTGCGAAGGTAACATGGTCATAAGAGATTTGAAACCCTTTTTTTGTGAAGGGTGCTGAATTTTGGCAAAAGTATTATTATGGTTATTTTTTTAAATTTATTTACAAAAACTAATTCTGTTGACTTTTTAATTATGCATTTCATATTCAAATAATTCATCTTCACGGTTAACAATATAGTTATTCATCTCTGTATTAAATATTCATTGATTAAATGAAATATGGCGGTTGTACTTAAAAGGCAAATATTAACAAGTGACACTACATTGTTTTGGTTTTAAACTCATTTTGATGTATTTTTATGACATTGTACATTTTTGGGGGGATTTGGTTAATTTTGTTCAACATTGTGTTATTGAGTGAAATGTATATAATTTACTATGTTAAGTAAATATTTTTCATAATGATTGACCTTTTGACTGTGGTTGTTGCTTTGAATAACTAAGTTTGCCAAATAGTACTTGTGATTTTTATTCCAGATTCTGCTGTGGTTTCACATTATTTTATGTTTAATATGATGATGCCAAACCAATAATATGAGATTGTATCAAATTATTAACTGCTGAGAAACTTATTATCTTATGTGCAATGTATTTGTGTAGATTTTGACATTTACATGAAGACTGAAAATGTGTGATAAGGCTTATATTTAGTTTTTCAGGTTTCATAGCATATTTTTGTTTGTTCAATTCAAATATTAGCACTTCAGATATTATTCCTGAGTGATTGTAAATATCTATCTCTATGAAAATTTTAAAAGCTACATTGAGAAGCTATAGGTTTATTTTGAATAAGTTCTTCAAGTTTTTGTCTCGCCTGCAACGAAAGTCGCGGAAAGCGAGACATAGGTGTTGCTTTTCCATGGAGGGCGTCAACAATTGTTGATTTTTGTGCTTTGGTCCATTGATAGGAACTTCTTGTGATAAATCAATGATATTTTCTATAATGTTGCATTACTATCAGTACATATCAGTTTTACAACTATTTCAAGGCCCTGCCCGCTAGATCATTGTCTAGTGACTTTGAATTAATTAGCAATTTTCAATGCTAAGTTTTCCGCTTAAGTTAGTTTGATAGGAACTACTTGTGATAGATCAATGATATTTTCTATAATGTTGCATTACTATCAGTACATAATCAGTTTGACAACTATTTCAAGGTCCTGCCCCCTATGTCATGGTCTAGTGACTTTGAATTATTTAGCAATTTTCAATGCTAAGTTTTCTGCTTAAGTCAGTTTGATAGGAACTACTTGTGATAGATCAATGATATTTTCTATAAAGTTGCATTACTAGTAGTACATATCAGTTAGATGACTATTTCAAGGCCCTTCCCCCTAGATCATTGTCCAGTGACTGAATTAATTAGCAATGTTGCTGTCCATCAGATTGTCTTTTTTTTTAATTTTCTGCTGGCAGGCGACACATATCTCTTTGTCAACAGTTTGTTATTTGGTTATGTTGCTTTTACTTTTATAGTCAAAAGGTCGGTATGCTTTTTAGTACTTTTCAGATGTTTTTGGATGTTTAGATTGTTATGTTATGTGGTTATATGTCTCCAGTCTCCAAAAGACTTGTGACATAAATAGAGACTTGATGCTTAGGCCATTCAACATACAATTTCTGTTTTTAGGCCTTTTGATACGAACAGGAATATTTATTTATTTGAAAAATTTACTTTAATAATCCTTAATAACAATATGTACCCTATTCAATTAAATCTTAAATAAAAGGTATGAATGCTTGGCACGAGCATCATTTTGAGTATGAAAATAATTGACAGTAATTTTTTTTGGAATTGAATTATTCATTTTTGTTAAATAAAGGCATATATAAAAATAAGGCAAAAAAAGTTTGAATTGATCCTTTAATGGCCTTGAAAACAAAATATTTATTTGTAATGGCCTTATTGTAATATTAAGGTAGTTACAAGTTTAACGTTAGCAGTCATTCTTGAGAAGTCTTGAATTTCAAACCATCAGATTTGGCCAAAATATGGAATACGTTAAAAAAAATTTAAATTCAGTTTTAAATTAGATCTGATATGAAATCTTCAAAAAGATTTACATGTTATAAATCTTTCTTAAGTTTTTCTGAAAGATTTGTATTCGCATTTAATTTTAATTATGATGTAGTTTATCTAATAGTTCAAAAAACTGTTTGATTTGGAATAAATTCTAGATGATTTATATTCAGTGAAAGAAACACTTATCTCCCCTTGACCAAATTACATATTCATTGATTAAACAAGTTAGTCTATAATTCTGATGCTATTTTAAAGATGAAATATCAATATCCAAGATGATGGTTTTCCATAGATGCTCAACTGAAGAGTGTCAATCTCACCAAAGTAGTGTAATTTATACGTTGACAAATAAATCACCAACTGTTATGGTATGTTTTACTTTTAGCATGAATAAATATCTTTTTTAAAGGAAAATGGAGAAAAAAACACTTACTTCTACCCATGGAAACAAAAAAAGATTAAATATGAAATGGAACTATGTTTGAATAGCCTTTGTAGCAAAACTTCTACCAAAGTCAACTTAAAGTAATATACAGATTTACAAAAATTGTGCCAATGTCCAGCCGTGATTTATTTCAGTTTTTAGTTCAAACCAGTTGCATGTGCATGATTGATTATGAATACATTTAAGCGAAGTTAACAATTTTTATCAGAAGAAATGGGCATCTACCAAATAATGAACTTTTGAATAAATGGATTTAAAACTTAAATTTAGATTCAAAATAATATTTGTTTGAGCACATTCCTGAAATATGAAATTATTGTTCTGATTGTATTGATATTGGTAATATTGCTAGATTTCAATGTACTTATATGAAAATCAGCATTTTACTATTGTATAAATAATGTGATATTGACTGTGATATTTGTTTTATTTATTAAATATATACATTTGTATTTACTTCATTTCTCATTTTTTCACCTATTTCCAATAAGCTGTTTCTATAAAACAAATGAATGTGCGTTGTCTTATCACAATATCTTTGAAGACCTAAGGATAAAATATATGGTTGTAACATATGTCATTTGAGTACCGGTATAAATTTTTATATTTTCTCCAAATTTGTCATTTTCCTAAGTGGTTTAAATCAAAATAAATCTGTATATGTAGTTTCAGCCTTTGCAATTATTAAACCTGCCCACTACCAAGTGAGACACAATAATTTAGTAGTATTTCTTCTTCTGGTTCTTCTCATACAACCTCTGGTCAAAAGCTTTTTTTTTTAATCTTTTGACACTGGCTTATGATATATGACCTGAAGGTTTTTTACCTTCATGTGACTTTAACCTTTGACAGCGAGGTGAAAATACTTGACTTTTTTAGCTCACCTAACCCAAAGGGTTGTCATTGTTTGTTAACTTTTACAAAAATCTTTTTCTCTGAAACTACTAGGCCAATTGGAATTAAACTTAGCTACAATGATCATTTGGATATCTTCTTTAAAAAACATGTCTATGATCGTGCTTGACAACCAACATGATCAACAAGTCTAAAAAAAGAATATGCAGATTAAATACAAGTTTTGTATATCATCTGGCAAACCTCTTTAAATAAAAAAAATATGACAGAAGCAGAAATGTTCAAATTTTGAGATCTATCTACGGTTCATTTACACAACAAAAATGTCAGACAACTCATTAAAGGAGTTATTGCCCTTAAAGGACGATTTTTATCATTTTTGTCTCTCATGCGACGAAAGTCTCAAAAAGCAAAAAATAGGGATTGCTTTTCCGGCGACGACTATGATGATGACGGCATCAACAAATGTTAAGTTTTCTACTTAAGTTCGTTTGATAGGATCTACTTGTGATAGATCAATGATATTTTGTAGGAAGTCGCATTACTATCAGTTCATATCCGTTTGACAACTATTTTGAGGCCCTGCCCCCTAGGACATGGTCCAGTGACTTTGAATTAATTATCAATGTTAAGTTTTCTGCTTAAGTTAGTTTGATAGGATCTACTTGTGATAGTTCAATGATAGTGTGTATGAAGTTGCATTACTATCAGTTTGATGACTATTTCCAGGCCCTGCCTCTAGGTCATGGTCCAGCCACTTTCAATTAATAAGCAATTTTTAATGTTAGGTTTTCTGCTTAAGTTAGATGATAGGAACTATAATAGACAATGAAATTTTCTATAAAGTTACATTACTGTCTGTACATCTCAGTTTGTCAACCATTTAGGCCCTGCCTACTAGATCATGGCTTTGAATTAATAAGCAACGTTGCTGTCTATCAGATTGTCTTTTTCTGAATTTTATGCTGACAGGCAAGACATATCTCTGTGTCAACAGTTTATTTTTCATAAATTATTAATATTGGTTTTGCTTATTGCTGAAGGCCCTACAGTTACCTTTATATACTTGCATCTATTTTATTGGGTCTTTGGTGGAAAGTTTCATTGGCAATCTTACCATATCTTTTTTTTATAATTTTTATAATACATAAATCATGTTTTCCAAGACTGATGTATCAACCAGTACACATCCATTGAATTCAGTGTAAAGACTTCATTAACAGTCTGCGAAAAGCATGACCTTGTGCAGTGTATGTATGAATATGATGTTACATATACCATTTATTGTTTAAACTTGGTTAAGGGGGCTTCTGTATAAATTTAATCATTCAGAGTCATGTTAATATATTATGATATTGAAATTTAGTGAAATAGTAAAGATGTAATTTTAAAAACACAGTGTATTTAATATATAATACATCATTCCTGGTTTGAAAGTAATTTATCTGAATTAAGTATCCATACTAGAAATGATATAACATTCCTACCATATAACTAGACAAGTTGCCAGCTATTACTGTGACTTGACTGTAAGTGTTGCTGTCCACCTATTGCAATTTATTCAAAATTCTGACCAAATTGCGATTTGTTTTATAAAACTAAACTTAGTAAAATATATGTGAAATTACAATACGTTGTTAATAAGTTTCCATAGAAGATCTAAAAATCCTTATTCTTTTGAATATAGAAGACTTTTCGAAAGAAAAGTTGACTATCTTCCATGGAAACTTCCTAACAACATATTGTAATTTCACATATATTTTACTGAATGTAAGATATTTTAATTCAAATGATGTTTGATTCTTATGAATATAGAAGATTTTTCGAAAGAAAAATTGTATGAAAGCTTAGTTTGGACATTTTTATTGCAATTCAAAATTACTACCTATCACCTTTAGTATGACAATAACAATAAAAGTTGTATAGAAATTGTTAGAATAATTTATCATAATATCATTGAAGTGGAACTAAAAGTTCTATAGGATTGTAAGTATGCTTTATTTTATCACCTTGCACTTTCACAACTTGACTGTGGGTTTCTACAGCAGTTTGTTAAAACTTCTGACCAGTTTATAAAACAAATTGCAATTTGGTCAAAATTTTTTATAAATTGCAATAGGTGGAGACCAACACTAACAGTCAAGTCACAGTAAGAGCACTCCTCAAATCTCAGATGTAACAATGTCATGACTGTATTAAGAGTAACTTGTGTCTTGGAAGCAGTGAAAGTATCCATAAAATTTGGAGTTTACAAAACGGAGTAATGGGTTTACAACCTTCATTTTGGATGGGGAATTTTTATATTGCAAGTTTTTCCTTCTAATTCAGTTCAGTTGGACCAGTAAAATTTCTAGAATTCAAGAAAAGAAGTAATAAATGCAGTTCATGTGATGTTATGATGTCAAATTAACCTATAATTTCGAAATAAAATCATGGTAAACTTTGTTCTTATACTTTTCATAGTATTTCGATAGTAAATGAAGTCTACAGTATTTAAGGGTCAGCAAATTATTATATGATGAAAGCAATACAGCATCTTGGAAAATCTGCATCTTCTTGAATTTGAAATTGTAATGAACTGTATTGGAAATTATATTAGATATTTTACTGTGTGACAAACCTGGAAATCAAATGATTTTCCCTCTTTTATTCTTTAATCGAAATCGATCAGAATTGTTTTCTCAAATAGTATAACGCCAGCAACTTGTCTTGTTCCCTCAATAAATTAATGACAGTTATGTTAATAGAAGTACACTGAATGTTTCTCTATTTTTTGCTGACTTACTAACATCTGTTCCCAATGACAAATTGAATTACACAAAATCATAAATGTTATTCATGGTATTCTTATCTTATGAAAATACATTATATTTATAGTTCTAGGCGTCTATTTTATTTCACTAGGCCGAGTGGTGATAAGTCGTAGAATAGAGGCGAAAGATACCAAAGTGACATTCCAACTCATAACTCGAAACAAACTCACAATGCCATGGCAAAAAACGAAAAACGACAAAAGACAAACAAAAGTACATAAAACACAACACAGAAAACCAAAGACTGTACAACACAAACCCCATCAAAAACCGGTGGTGATTGCAGGTGCTAATAATGGGGTAAGATCTACTGAATTCCTGCTCCACATGTGGAAATCCGTCGTTTGTTCATGGAATTACAAACCCGATGATAAGTCTAATTCGGTAGGTCACATTCGAGGAAAAAAGGACGGGATTGTGGTTACAACAGATGGAACATGTCTGTCGTCATCTGTGAAACAGATATTCCATAACGGTCAACCAACTCCAAATTTTCGAAGGGGTGATTTCACCTTCACCACTTAAAGCTCTTGGTTTAATAGCTTCTTTGTAAACAGGACCACTCTATGAAGGAAATCATGATAAGAAATGCAATCTCTTTTTATGGAGCTACATGTATGTTTAATGCAAAAACTTGTTTCTTGTCCCACTGCTTACGTTGTCTAGTTTTTCAAAATCCTGGATCCCCATCCGGGTTTTGGGCACATTTTTTTGTCGAACAACTCAAGGCAGCCATCACAAACATTTGAACTATTGAACTATATTCTTCGCCTTTGGCACTACTACACTTTAGTATTATCTTGAAGAACATTAAAAGAATTTCTACTTAAAAACTATTTAAACATTATTTGTTAAAATGTTATAATTATCATATAATATTGTTACGTTTTCATTGTAATCGAAGCCAAATAAGGAAATCAACATTGTCAGGATACACCTTCGTGAGATGATTGATTTGGAAGTTCGTGGAAGTTTTTCTTAATAACCTTTAAAAAAAAAGAAAAATAGAAACGAAATTAAAGCACATTAAATTTAAACATGTTTAAATCTTCGCTTTTACTTTCGATCAGGTACATAGAACGTATACTAAAAACTAATGCAAAAAACACTCTAAAATATCAGTAAAATAACATGACAATAAAAGCACAAAAAATTACATGCCCAACAACAAGCCCTTGGCATTAAATTTCATAATGTTATTTTTATTGTCAAATTTACAAACATTTGGGTAAAACTTTCCACAAATGCATAGATTCCCATCGCCAACATACATACTTAAACCTCAAGACTTGACACCGTTTTTATAGAGTCGTAATGACTAATTGCCTTTTTACTAGAAATATATATATATAATTAATTAACGGTGTTTCGGGATTTTTTAGCTAAGTTCTATTTTAGCAAGTTCCCTTTTCAAAAGTCTCCCTATTTAAAAGTCTTGTTTCTGCTAGGTGCTCTTTTAAATTTTTACTGCGTTTATACGCAATGATAGGCATCTGTTTAAATATTGTTTTACAATATTCATCTCTTTGCAAAATTTGCCAATGTGTCTTAATAGCTCTGTTAAGATTTATAACTGTGGGGTTATATTTAGTTACTAGTGTAAGTGGAATTTCCCTTTTTCTAAAATTATCTGACAGAGTACTGCATCGTTTAATCTTGTATTTCACATCTTTTATGTTTTTTGCAGTTTCCAACTTATCATAGCCTCTATCTATAAGTTTATTCTCCAAGGTCAGAAGATGTTTGTTAAGATCAGTTTCGTTGCTATTGTTTCTTATGTGACGAATTGTTTCACCTGTTATAATACTTTTAAAAGTATGTTTAGGATGTACACTTGTAATTGGGAGATACTGATAAGTTTCAGTTGGTTTGACATGTAACCTGATGTCAAGGACACCACTCGATTTAAAACGCTCCCCTTTGTACACCTCAGTATTTAAGTACGTCACTTCTGTATTGGAGAAATTATACGTAAACTTAAGTAGAGGGTCAATGTTGTTTGCAATTGCAAAGAACTCATCTATTTGTGATTTGTTGCACTCTGTAATCATGAGACCATCGTCACGATATTGACAAATCATACTAATGCTATTTTTAAATTGAAATCTGTCTAAGATTTGTGTAAGTATTGTTGACAGATGCAGATCGGTGGCAGTGGGTGATAATATTCCACCTTGTGGCACCCCTATAACTTGTTTATATAAAGTCCCATTAAATTGGAACTCATTGTTTTCCAATATAATTTTTGCAAAAGATATTAGATCTAATTTGTTTCGTACTTTAAACTTATACTTAATCGATCAATTTGATCTAAGAAATTCTTGGTTGTATCTAGTAAATTGTCAATGTTCATGTTTGTATACATTGAAGTTACATCATAGGCAATTAGTGTACAGTTATGTACACAGGTCTTTGACTCTATCCTATTGATAAAACGGGCGTATAAAAACCTGTACCAAGTTATTTATGTGCATGGTCTAACACTGAACTGACACTTTATAACTGTTTTACATCAGCAACCCTTTACTAAAGTAAACACACTATTAAAACATCTATAAACAATGTCAACCTTTCAACATAATTAAAAATCTGTAACAAGTTATGTATGCAGTCTAACACTGAACTGACACTTTTTTGTATATAATTAAGTTTTATTACAATTGATAAGGTTTTCAGATACAGCATCAGAGTCCTTATCAGTTATACATGTGTATTTATATCAGGTCAATTATAATTAGTTATTAGAAACATATTCAATATAAGATATTTTTGATTTCTTGTTTCTTGTTTCTGGTTTCTGATTTCTGATTTCTGGTTTCTTAGTTTCTGGTTTTGCTATTTACACATTCCCGGAAACCCACACATACAAACAAACACGAATGCATATGTTTATTTTTTTTTTTTGGTTTCCTTTTCGTTTACTCGGAATTTCTAATTCGATCAAACTGAAATTAAAAAAAAATGTCTTCATCCTCGTAACTTCATATTTTATTGGTATTTCCAAATCATTAAGTGGTAAGTTTTACAAGTCCTGATTTGGAACTGTTATGACAGAATAAGTAATAATAGACTAATCCCACATTGCGATCCAAGACGTTTTCAATAAAAGTATATTTTCTAAAATCATGTTTACGTGATCAGTCGTTAATATTAAACCTGCTGTAGCTGAAAACCTTATCAAATGAAACAAAACTTAATTACATACAAAAAAGTGTCAGTTCAGTGTTAGACTGCATACATTAATTTAACTTGTTACAGAATTTTGAAAGGTAAACATTGATTATAGATGTTTTAATATTGTTTTACATTCTAGTTGTAAACATATCTTTCAAGTGGCATTTTGAGTACAAATTGTGTCATGCTATTTAATCATTTAAGAGGTGAGACTCTAATAAAGTATTTGTTTGTTGTTTGTTTAAATAAATAGTGTTCAGTGGCCACACGCGAAATAAAAAAAAAACAATCATCAGTTACACTGTTCATAGTTTCTACCTAAAAATGTATAAAATAGAGAAAGATGACACAATCTTCAACTGTGTATAAAATGACTATAATTCAAGCATGTACATATTGGATGCTGGTTTAACTGCTGTTCCCCTAATATTTTGGGTAATACTGAATGAAGTTAAAAGTAAAAGGATGTCAATTATCAGTATTAAATTTCACAAAAATGACAAAAAAA
Source organism: Mytilus coruscus (assembly GCA_017311375.1). NCBI lineage: Eukaryota > Metazoa > Mollusca > Bivalvia > Mytilida > Mytilidae > Mytilus > Mytilus coruscus. The sequence continues at coordinate 87,610,517 of CM029601.1, forward strand.
TATTGAAGAGATGATTCAAATGTCAATGTAACCATTAGAGTTAACCCGAAAATCTTCAGTCCGGACTGAATTTGTATGATCTGTAACAGCTACAGTATTTTATCAACTTGTGACAGATTTAATTGCCGAACAGTTGAGGTTGTGGTTTCACATCTGATAACAGTTAACTGAGAAAAGACAATGACCTTAGTTTTAGAGAAAAGAAGGTTTATTATCAAAATACATATGCACTGAATATTCACACGTAATGATTTGTTTTTGTTACATCATTCCCACTGATGTCCAATATATGGAATGTCTTTAGGATTAGGGTATTTGGATCTAGCTAAATCCAAAATACATTTTGGCATAATTTCCCGTCTGTGATAAACTACCCATTCCCCGCCTCCTATATTTTTCTTTCTGTCCAAGTACTCCTCGGTATACCATACCCCTAAATTGTCCATTATTTTCCAAAACCGTTTATAGATTTCCTTTCTTTTTCCTGAATTTTCTGGTGAAGGTAACTGTCCTTGTCCAATCCATGGTGCAGAGCTATTTGATATAATTACACATGGACCCACTAAACAAAAGGGACACTTTCCCTGGTTTCCGACAGTTTCTTGGGGTTCATTTACTCCTCCACCTGATGCTGATATTTCTTGTTGCATTTCACCTTCAATTGTGGTACTAACACATAATTGTTGAAAAAAAACATCTTGCTGTTTCGTGTTTTCTTTTTCTTTTCAAAGGAACATCTTTTAATTCTGGAAAAATAAGGAAATATTGATTATTTACAATTTAATGGATAATGTTTCATTTCAAATTATGAAAAATACTGATACCTTTTTATGAATAACAAACAAAAATGCATTTCAAATAAAGAACATGTTAATTCATTATTTTAATCAATTAAATATTTTTTTATTATATCTAAATTATCAGTTCATTTATGAAAATAAATCAAAATTGCAAAATATACACATTACCTGCTATAACATCTTTCCAGTCTTAATCTTCTATAAATTGAGTTATCTGATCTTTTTGGATTTTTGAGACATTTAGCTTCATTTCAAATCTGGCAGCCATCTTGATTCTTGATTCAGGTTGTATAAATGGAAATATGATATTCTATGTTGATCACATGATACGAGTCATGTGAATAAAAATATGAAAATGATTTTTCAATTTGAAAAAAGGTGGACTTTTGTTTAAAAGTTGTAAACTTCACCAGTGCTTCAGTCTGATCATAGTCATGGATGAAAATTTAAGGTCTCAATTATGTGATATCACTAATGTACCAAAATTAAATAAAGTGTCATGTCGAAAGCGTTTGGTAGATGGCACCCAAAAAGAAATTATTCATATGACAGAAAAGTTAGGAAAACTATTGAATTTCACTTCGACTCAACACAACAGAAGGAAGAATTTGATAGAAAATTTGATCAGGCTACAAAACACTAAAGGTGAAATCAAATACAGAATTATTCAACTGGATTTAAATAGGAAGACATCAAAATCACCAGAAAAAATGGAGAGACAAGAAAAACAAGAAACTATGGACAGCTCTCCTTCCATCACTGAGGAAAAGCCAGATATGAATATTAATCAAAATGAAATGTTTATTTGTACAAGTCATATTCTCAGATTCAGGAACTTTTGAAATTTCACAATCAGTATCAGAGAATCTGAAAATTATAAACTACTAGAAATGTGGACATGTTGCGATACTAACATTAACATCTCTGGAACTTTAGCAACGGTTTCTTTTCTGGAGCTCTTAATATAGTTTACATGGTGTTTATTTTGTTAACCATCAGATATTTCATGCTTACGTGTGTAGTGGAATTCTTCAAATTCAATACGAAAGATTTTCTGACTTTAGTGGATTAGGAATTCCGGGTAAAAGATTCCGAAACAAAATTGCAGAGACATACGGTGAATCTGTAAAATATTTCAGGGACATGTCAATTATTGATGCTATATACGAAGAAAGGTCTAAAACAATACCATTCGACAATGTGGATAATGTGCAGATGAATTGTAATTCTGTGGACATTATGACAGATGCCCGACATGCATGTCGTAAGAATAGCTTTAATTCGGATATCACTGCCCTCGGTCAAATAACTCACAAAGTACTTAGTTACCAACATGTTACTAAGAGACTTGAAAGGTGCTCACAAAAACATGAACTTTACGGAACAAAGAAACTTTATGAAGATTTAGAATCAAAGACTGTAAATGTGCGTTGCCATAGCCATGACAGAAACTCATCTATAAGTTCCTTCATAGAGAAAGACAAACCCAATGTCATAGACTGCTTTGACACATTGCATGCTGGGAAAGAAGTAAGGAAAGCTATAACAAAAGTAGCAAAAGGCGCAAAAAAAAACCATGGAGTAACATGGCATAGAGAGTTGGCAGATAAAGTAGCAGGGGTAAAGACACATACATACTGGGCAATGAAAAATTGTGAAGGATCAACCCAGAGATTCATTGCATCACTTGACAATATTGTAAACCATTACCAGAACAACCATCAATTGTGCCATCCAACTTCACGTTGTAAAACTGAACCTTATTATACATTATCCCGAACTATGATAAGAGATGACATTGCAGCTGGACTTCTGAAAAAGGCTTTAAAGTCCTTGTATATGTACAAAAAGCCAGGGAAATATATACATTGTTTAAATATGCATTATATCGAAAGTTTTCATAATGCACTGTTGTTATATGTTGACAAAAGGGTTCATTATGGAGAAAAAACGTATGAAATCAGAACGGGGTTAGGGGTTTTGGATTGGAATGAACACGTTGATCGTCCAGTGTCATCTGAGAAAGTGTTCCGTCGTGCCGCACAAACACGTAATCGCGCACCTGAAAGGGTTCTAAAACCTAAAACATATTCATTTGTGATAACTTTATGGGATATTTATTGCACCTTTCTTTCGGGTGACATTCAACCAATTAATATCTGTGATATATTCAGGAAAATAATGTTGAAGATGATAGCATACTTCAGGAAAGTGATGATAGTGAAAATGAGGAATCTGACAACGATATTTAATTGTGATATATTCTTTTGTATGTATTTATTTTCAGAGTGCAATTATATGTATAAATTGAATTTTATTTTTTTATTATATATATTTTCCTAGTACAACACATGTATAATCTGGTCTATAAGCCAATGAAACTTTCAAAAGCATGATGAATGTGTCCACTTCTTGAGCAAAAGTGTCCATATTTGTCTGCTAAAATTTCTTTCATCAATGAAGCAATATACACAAATATGAAAGAAGTATTGATTAAAAGTACATTGTCATGAATTTTGACTTGTGAATTTTGATTACAAATCAACATGATCAATTGAAATGAAGTTATATGTAAAGATATGGAAATTCTAAAATTGTAAACACACTTTATATTTTGACCTTCATTATACATTCTTTACCTAATGACATTTCAAGTATTTGTAACAAAAGTAAAACAAGGCTAGGCATCTGCAAGTCATCAGCTTCTTGTTGTCAAATATATGGTCATAAATTCAGAGATAAAGAGAAACCACACAGTGACTTTCCTCATCACCAATTTGATCAAAAAGCGGTGTACTTCAAGAAGGAAAACCAAAAGAAATAAGGGTATTTTATCCTAATTTGCAAAACACCTAGTTTGCATAATTTTTACAATATGAAGAGTTAACCAATAGGTCTTCTTCATGAAATCTTTTTTAGACTTAGTTCCTAAATTTTAAGTTTGGTTCGACTGGTGGAACAGATGATTATGTGACAATGAAAATAGGAAAGAAAGGAAATCATAAATCAAATTCAGAGGTGATATTTCTTAAACTTTATAATTGTTTTACATCAGCAACCCTTTACTATAGTAAACACACTATTAAACATCTATAAACATGTCAAACCTTTCAACACAATTAATAAACTGCTTCGCTGAGCACAGCTGGATACGCTCGCAGAGGTCCAACCCTGAACAGTTGGGGCAAAAATGGACACAATATTCAAGCTTGATACAGGTCTGAATTTGGATTGTAATTAAATGTTTGACATATTATAGGTTTCTGAATAAATGAAGTCAAAGAACTTGAAATTGGTTATATGAATTGAATTTATATTCAATTAAAGATTTCTTGCTGTTGTGCAATACACTATGCTGTTGCGCAATACTTGGTAAATCTGTTGTCAGACTATAAACAAATAAAATTTATAAAATTCTAAAGGGAGCTTACATCAATAGATATAAACAATTCAAAAAAGTTTCATAAGAATTGCTGAAAGCATTTTTGAGTTACTATCTGAAAACTGGAAAATCCCCCCTTTTTAATGAATAAAACCCCATAACTCGGAAATGTAAAATCTAAAATTTATAAAGTTCTAAAGGGAGCTTACATCAATAGATATCAACAATTCATCAAAGTTTCATGAGAACTGCTGAAAGCATTTTTGAGTTATTGTCCGAAAACTGGAAAATCCCCCTTTTTTATGAATAAAACCCCGTAACTTGGAAACGTAAAATCTAAAATTTATAAAAATCAAAAAGGAGCTCATGTCAATAGATATAAACAATTAACCAAAATTTCTTGCAAGTTGGTGAAAGCATTCTTGAGTTATTGTCTGAAAACTGGAAAATCCTCCTTCTTTTAATGAATAAAACCCCATAACTCGGAAACGTAAAATCTAAAATTTATAAAAAACGAAAGGGAGCTCACGTCAATAGATATAAACAATTCACCAAAGTTTTATATAAATTGGTTAAAGCGTTTTTGAGTTAATGTCCGACATGTTGACGACGGATGGACAGACGGACAACGGTATACCATAATACGACCCGTAAACGGGCGTATAAAAACCTGTACCAAGTTATGTATGTGCATGGTCTAACACTGAACTTACACTTTATAACTGTTTTACATCAGCAACCCTTTACTGAAGTAAACACACTATTAAAACATCTATAAACAATGTCAACCTTCCAACATAATTAAAAATCTGTAACAAGTTATGTATGCAGTCTAACACTGAACTGACACTTTTTTGTATATAATTAAGTTTTATTACAATTGATAAGGTTTTCAGATACAGCATCAGAGTCCTTATCAGTTATACATGTGTATTTATATCAGGTCAATTATAATTAGTTATTAGAAACATATTCAATATAAGATATTTTTGATTTCTTGTTTCTTGTTTCTGGTTTCTGATTTCTGATTTCTGGTTTCTTAGTTTCTGGTTTTGCTATTTACACATTCCCGGAAACCCACACATACAAACAAACACGAATGCATATGTTTATTTTTTTTTTTTTTTTTGGTTTCCTTTTCGTTTACTCGGAATTTCTAATTCGATCAAACTGAAATTAAAAAAAAATGTCTTCATCCTCGTAACTTCATATTTTATTGGTATTTCCAAATCATTAAGTGGTAAGTTTTACAAGTCCTAATTTGGAACTGTTATGACAGAATAAGTAATAATAGACTAATCCCACATTGCGATCCAAGACGTTTTCAATAAAAGTATATTTTCTAAAAATCATGTTTACGTGATCAGTCGTTAATATTAAACCTGCTGTAGCTGAAAACCTTATCAAATGAAACAAAACTTAATTACATACAAAAAAGTGTCAGTTCAGTGTTAGACTGCATACATTAATTTAACTTGTTACAGAATTTTGAAAGGTAAACATTGATTATAGATGTTTTAATATTGTTTTACATTCTAGTTGTAAACATATCTTTCAAGTGGCATTTTGAGTACAAATTGTGTCATGCTATTTAATCATTTAAGAGGTGAGACTCTAATAAAGTATTTGTTTGTTGTTTGTTTAAATAAATAGTGTTCAGTGGCCACACGCGAAATAAAAAAAAAACAATCATCAGTTACACTGTTCATAGTTTCTACCTAAAAATGTATAAAATAGAGAAAGATGACACAATCTTCAACTGTGTATAAAATGACTATAATTCAAGCATGTACATATTGGATGCTGGTTTAACTGCTGTTCCCCCTAATATTTTGGGTAATACTGAATGAAGTTAAAAAGTAAAAGGATGTCAATTATCAGTATTAAATTTCACAAAAATGACAAAAAAATATTGAAGAGATGATTCAAATGTCAATGTAACCATTAGAGTTAACCCGAAAATCTTCAGTCCGGACTGAATTTGTATGATCTGTAACAGCTACAGTATTTTATCAACTTGTGACAGATTTAATTGCCGAACAGTTGAGGTTGTGGTTTCACATCTGATAACAGTTAACTGAGAAAAGACAATGACCTTAGTTTTAGAGAAAAGAAGGTTTATTATCAAAATACATATGCACTGAATATTCACACGTAATGATTTGTTTTTGTTACATCATTCCCACTGATGTCCAATATATGGAATGTCTTTAGGATTAGGGTATTTGGATCTAGCTAAATCCAAAATACATTTTGGCATAATTTCCCGTCTGTGATAAACTACCCATTCCCGCCTCCTATATTTTCTTTCTGTCCAAGTACTCCTCGGTATACCATACCCCTAAATTGTCCATTATTTTCCAAAACCGTTTATAGATTTCCTTTCTTTTTCCTGAATTTTCTGGTGAAGGTAACTGTCCTTGTCCAATCCATGGTGCAGAGCTATTTGATATAATTACACATGGACCCACTAAACAAAAGGGACACTTTCCCTGGTTTCCGACAGTTTCTTGGGGTTCATTTACTCCTCCACCTGATGCTGATATTTATTGTTGCATTTCACCTTCAATTGTGGTACTAACACATAATTGTTGAAAAGAAACATCTTGCTGTTTCGTGTTTTCTTTTTCTTTTCAAAGGAACATCTTTTAATTCTGGAAAAATAAGGAAATATTGATTATTTACAATTTAATGGATAATGTTTCATTTCAAATTATGAAAATACTGATACCTTTTATGAATAACAAACAAAATGCATTTCAAATAAAGAACATGTTAATTCATTATTTTAATCAATTAAATATTTTTTTATTATATCTAAATTATCAGTTCATTTATGAAAATAAATCAAAATTGCAAAATATACACATTACCTGCTATAACATCTTTCCAGTCTTAATCTTCTATAAATTGAGTTATCTGATCTTTTTGGATTTTTGAGACATTTAGCTTCATTTCAAATCTGGCAGCCATCTTGATTCTTGATTCAGGTTGTATAAATGGAAATATGATATTCTATGTTGATCACATGATACGAGTCATGTGAATAAAAATATGAAAATGATTTTCAATTTGAAAAAGGTGGACTTTTGTTTAAAAGTTGTAAACTTCACCAGTGCTTCAGTCTGATCATAGTCATGGATGAAAATTTAAGGTCTCAATTATGTGATATCACTAATGTACCAAAATTAAATAAAGTGTCATGTCGAAAGCGTTTGGTAGATGGCACCCAAAAAAGAAATTATTCATATGACAGAAAAGTTAGGAAAACTATTGAATTTCACTTCGACTCAACACAACAGAAGGAAGAATTTGATAGAAAATTTGATCAGGCTACAAAACACTAAAGGTGAAATCAAATACAGAATTATTCAACTGGATTTAAATAGGAAGACATCAAAATCACCAGAAAAAATGGAGAGACAAGAAAAACAAGAAACTATGGACAGCTCTCCTTCCATCACTGAGGAAAAGCCAGACATGAATATTAATCAAAATGAAATGTTTATTTGTACAAGTCATATTCTCAGATTCAGGAACTTTTGAAATTTCGCAATCAGTATCAGAATCTGAAAATTATAAACTACGATAAATGTGGACATGTTGCGAGACTAACATTAATATCCCAGGATCTTTACCAACGGTATCTTTTTTGGAGCTCTTCGCAAAATTTACATGGTGATTATTATGTTAACCATAAGATATTTCATGCTTGTACCTGTGTAGCGGAATTCTTCAAATTCAGTACGAAAGATTTTCTGACTTTAGTGGATTAGGAATTCCAGGTAAATGATTCCGAAACAAAATTGCAGAGACATATGGTGAATCTGTAAAATATTTCAGGGATATGTCAATTATTGATGCTATATCCGAAGAAAGGTCTAAAACAATACCATTCGACAATGTGGATAATGTGCAGATGAATTGTAATTCTGTGGACATTATGACAGATGCCCGACATGCATGTCGTAAGAATAGCTTTAATTCGGATATCACTGCCCTCGGTCAAATAACTCACAAAGTACTTAGTTACCAACATGTTACTAAGAGACTTGAAAGGTGCTCACAAAAACATGAACTTTACGGAACAAAGAAACTTTATGAAGATTTAGAATCAAAGACTGTAAATGTGCGTTGCCATAGCCATGACAGAAACTCATTAATAAGTTCATTCATAGAGAAAGACAAACCCAATGTCATAGACTGCTTTGACACATTGCATGCTGGGAAAGGAGTAAGGAAAGCTATAACAAAAGTAGCAAAAGGCGCAAAAAAAAAACCATGGAGTAACATGGCATAGAGAGTTGGCAGATAAAGTAGCAGGGGTAAAGACACATACATACTGGGCAATGAAAAATTGTGAAGGATCAACCCAGAGATTCATTGCATCACTTGACAATATTGTAAACCATTACCAGAACAACCATCAATTGTGCCATCCAACTTCACGTTGTAAAACTGAACCTTATTATACATTATCCCGAACTATGATAAGAGATGACATTGCAGCTGGACTTCTGAAAAAGGCTATAAAGTCCTTGTATATGTACAAAAAGCCAGGGAAATATATACATTGTTTAAATATGCATTATATCGAAAGTTTTCATAATACACTGTTGTTATATGTTGACAAAAGGGTTCATTATGGAGAAAAAACGTATGAAATCAGAACGGGCTTAGGGGTTTTGGATTGGAATGAACACGTTGATCGTCCAGTGTCATCTGAGAAAGTGTTCCGTCGTGCCGCACAAACACGTAATCGCGCACCTGAAAGGGTTCTAAAACCTAAAACATATTCATTTGTGATAACTTTATGGGATATTTATTGCACCTTTCTTTCGGGTGACATTCAACCAATTAATATCTGTGATATATTCAGGAAAATAATGTTGAAGATGATAGCATACTTCAGGAAAGTGATGATAGTGAAAATGAGGAATCTGACAACGATATTTAATTGTGATATATTCTTTTGTATGTATTTATTTTCAGAGTGCAATTATATGTATAAATTGAAGTTTTATTTTTATTTTTATTATTTATATTTTCCCTAGTACAACACATGTATAATCTGGTCTATAAGCCAATGAAACTTTCAAAAAGCATGATGAATGTGTCCACTTCTTGAGCAAAAATGTCCATATTTGTCTGCTAAAAATTTCTTTCATCAATGAAGCAATATACACAAATATGAAAGAAGTATTGATTAAAAGTACATTGTCATGAATTTTGACTTGTGAATTTTGATTACAAATCAACATGATCAATTGAAATGAAGTTACATGTAAAGATATGGAAATTCTAAAAATTGTAAACACACTTTATATTTTGACCTTCATTATACATTCTTTACCTAATGACATTTCAAGTATTTGTAACAAAAGTAAAACAAGGCTAGGCATCTGCAAGTCATCAGCTTCTTGTTGTCAAATATATGGTCATAAATTCAGAGATAAAGAGAAACCACACAGTGACTTTCCTCATCACCAATTTGATCAAAAAGCGGTGTACTTCGGGGTTAGCGAAAAACCAAAAGAAATAAGGGTATTTTATCCTAATTTGCAAAACACCTAGTTTGCATAATTTTTACAATATGAAGAGTTAACCAATAGGTCTTCTTCATGAAAACTTTTTTAGACTTAGTTCCTAAATTTTAAGTTTGGTTCGACTGGTGGAACAGATGATTATGTGACAATGAAAATAGGAAAGAAAGGAAATCATAAATCAAATTCAGAGGTGATATTTCTTTAACTTTATAATTGTTTTACATCAGCAACCCTTTACTATAGTAAACACACTATTAAACATCTATAAACATGTCAAACCTTTCAACACAATTAATAAACTGCTTCGCTGAGCACAGCTGGATACGCTCGCAGAGGTCCAACCCTGAACAGTTGGGGCAAAAATGGACACAATATTCAAGCTTGATACAGGTCTGAATTTGGATTGTAATTAAATGTTTGACATATTATAGGTTTCTGAATAAATGAAGTCAAAGAACTTGAAATTGGTTATATGAATTGAATTTATATTCAATTAAAGATTTCTTGCTGTTGTGCAATACACTATGCTGTTGCGCAATACTTGGTAAATCTGTTGTCAGACTATAAACAAATAAAATTTATAAAATTCTAAAGGAGCTTACATCAATAGATATAAACAATTCAAAAAGTTTCATAAGAATTGCTGAAAGCATTTTTGAGTTACTATCTGAAAACTGGAAAATCCCCCCTTTTTAATGAATAAAACCCCATAACTCGGAAATGTAAAATCTAAAATTTATAAAGTTCTAAAGGGAGCTTACATCAATAGATATCAACAATTCATCAAAGTTTCATGAGAACTGCTGAAAGCATTTTTGAGTTATTGTCCGAAAACTGGAAAATCCCCCATTTTTTTATGAATAAAACCCCGTAACTTGGAAACGTAAAATCTAAAATTTATAAAAATCAAAAAGGAGTTCATGTCAATAGATATAAACAATTAACCAAAATTTCTTGCAAGTTGGTGAAAGCATTCTTGAGTTATTGTCTGAAAACTGGAAAATCCTCCTTTTTTTAATGAATAAAACCCCATAACTCGGAAATGTAAAATCTAAAATTTATAAAAAACGAAAGGGAGCTCACGTCAATAGATATAAACAATTCACCAAAGTTTTATATAAATTGGTTAAAGCGTTTTTGAGTTAATGTCCGACATGTTGACGACGGACGGACAGACGGACGGATGGACAGACGGACAACGGTATACCATAATACGACCCGTAAACGGGCGTATAAAAACCTGTACCAAGTTATGTATGTGCATGGTCTAACACTGAACTTACACTTTATAACTGTTTTACATCAGCAACCCTTTACTAAAGTAAACACACTATTAAAACATCTATAAACAATGTCAACCTTTCAACATAATTAAAAATCTGTAACAAGTTATGTATGCAGTCTAACACTGAACTGACACTTTTTTGTATATAATTAAGTTTTATTACAATTGATAAGGTTTTCAGATACAGCATCAGAGTCCTTATCAGTTATACATGTGTATTTATATCAGGTCAATTATAATTAGTTATTAGAAACATATTCAATAAAAGATATTTTTGATTTCTTGTTTCTTGTTTCTGGTTTCTGATTTCTGATTTCTGGTTTCTTAGTTTCTGGTTTTGCTATTTACACATTCCAGGAAACCCACACATACAAACAAACATGAATGCATATGTTTATTTTTTTTTTTTTTGGTTTCCTTTTCGTTTACTCGGAATTTCTAATTCGATCAAACTGAAATTAAAAAAAAATGTCTTCATCCTCGTAACTTCATATTTTATTGGTATTTCCAAATCATTAAGTGGTAAGTTTTACAAGTCCTAATTTAGAACTGTTATGACAGAATAAGTAATAATAGACTAATCCCACATTGCGATCCAAGACGTTTTCAGTAAAAGTATATAGTTTCTAAAAATCATGTTTACGTGATCAGTCGTTAATATTAAAGCCATGACCCAATTTCTTTCAGTTTCTATCAACTATTGCGTTAAAACTAAAGATACTTATCTTTATATATATTACCTCTATAGTAAGACGAGGTATGGGATTTTCTATTTTAAGTACATACTTAAATACCGAATTGTATAATTTTCCCCATTCACATGACCAAGAAAACTAATAAATTGGATGATGACTAGTGTTTGAGTCATAAACTTACAAGCATTCAAAATTTGGTTAATTGAATTATGTCCAAGTGATTAGCTTCTTTATAAAAAAATAACGAAATAAAAAGAAACATTCTAATAACAGATACACAACACAAAAAAATGTTAAAATGTGTCGTCTCTTTTGCATTTAATTTTTTAAGCTTTATCCATTTACGTCAACATTTTTTAAAAACTTATTTTACATTTAGCATTGATTAACAAGACCGTTTTGTGGTAGTTTTGTCTAACAAGGTAGGATGAATGGTATTCTAATGTTGCTTACAAATGGTGGCAAAAACAATTTAATGTTCATCAAGGTATTTAGGAAATCTTTAACTTGTATAAAAATTCATTCTGGAGGAAGGGCACAATTTTTTGGGAAATCCTTATTAAATTCAACTTTTTATCTGTTTATCACAAATGGATAACTCTAAAGTGATGTTTTGTTTACTATTATAAAAAGATAGAAAATTGATATTTTCATGCAGAGACATGTTAATCACATTTTAAATTCGAGAAGAAGGTATTAAAAATTTGGTTAGTTTTACTGATTTAGACATGTTAGAACGTCATGATTTTGCATGACATTTTGAAAAGAAAGGTACAGACGCACATAAGCGTTCCTTGTTTTTAGTCAGAAAAACCTACATTGTAAGAACGATCCATTGAATTACCGATTCCACTAATATCATACAACAAATAACTATTTATGGAAGTGCCCCAGTCTTAGATTTCGAGAGTGTCCCTGTGCAATTACCTTTATTGGAACAAGGTCAGTCATATGGTATCGAATGAGATAGGTTAAATGGCGTTCAAACTTATAAGCCTGTTATCTTTGATTAGTTTTTTTTAAACTATTAAAGTTTACATATATTGGAAGGTGACAATAAAAAGCTGTAATCCTCACGTATGACATGTCTTTATTAGAATTTGACTTTCCGAATCACTTCCAAGAGATAAACTAGATATGAGACAGACCAGTGTGTCTCCGTAGTATAAAAAAAATTAAAAAAACTAATATTTATATAAGGGTATTCTGTAATTGGAGCCAGTGATTCAATGTTTGATTTTCTTTGCATATCAATACTTATACTTGTTTGAAAAAGTCCTATAGTTTTATTTTACATATTGTCAAATTGGCGAGTCACATTTGACTGTAATGATCAGTCTGTATCGGATCCTTGTCTAACTGTAATATATCACATTCAGTGTTAGATGTGCGGATCTGCTAATATTTCGGTCAACTGGGCTGTAAGATGAACATGTGCATAGTATACTGTCAATCTATTACGTCCCAGGGTGAACAATGATATTATTATTACAAATGTTACATGTAAAGGGAATCATTTTGAGTCAGTTTATAAAAGAGAGGTGATAGATACCGAAGGGACATTCAACCTAATAAGTCGAATATAAAATGACAACGCCATGGCAAAAAAAAAAACGATTAAAAATGACAAAAAGACAAACAACAGTTTACAAAGCACAACATAGAAAACTGAAGACTGAGCAACATACGTGGCAATAAAAATTCAGTCAAATGTGGTTGAGAAATATCGTAGGTATATTCTATTTTATTATAGCTATTTTTTATTTGTATACCGCCTGATATTCACCCAGCGTCAATGTAATAATGATTTTATGATTCCCCATTCACGATCAAGGTAATCGAGTATACTTCTTGCAAATAAATTACAATAATAAAGTACATGATTTGGACTGACAGGAACCATTTAAAAATCTGGTCAGATTACATCTTGACAATGAGGCAACACAATAGCCCACATTTCAATGAGTCATACATCTTATATATCCAAGTGAACTTCAGATGAAGGATAATATCCCAGGTATTAAGTCTGCTTCGTAATTTCGATTTTTTCCTCGAAATGGACACAGATGGACGACTTCGAAATAAAATCTTTGGCAAAAGTGATGAATTGTCAACTTTCCATTTCTCAGAAGTAACACACCCTCTGCTCCATTAGATGGCGTTTACAATTTCTGTTAACACGTAAAATATGATCTCGCTAAACGGTCTTTATTTACAGGAGTATGCTACTTACACAAAAATTGTCCTAACAGAGTTATGAGGAAGAACGATTGAAATCGATACTACATAAGTTTTTCGGTTACCATCACGAATTGGTTGACCGATAAGATGTATCGGTGTCTCAACATACAAGCGACATATTTTCGCGGTCTTAGATCTTTAAATACCAGTAAAGTCGTAAGATTTGTAATTTTTGTTGTGTTATATTCCTGATTGTGACATTTTGACTGAGTGTGAATTCGCGAATGGCGGTTGATGAATGCATATCAGGTGACGCTTACCATTTCGACGGACCCAGTCTTTCTCCTTTTGGAGTTCATACAATTCGATCAGTTTTTGTTTGTTACCTTGATTGTCTCTTAATCGATTTTTGAGACTTGAACATCAATAAACGACAATATTACAAAATAACATAAAAAATAAAGCCAAAATGGTGAAACCGCATTCCAATGGATCATTAAATGAACCGTGATTACTTTTAAGTAGATACTTATTTAGTTTTAGATGATGTGAAGTCGAATTAAAGGAAGAGGAAAAACAACTGGTGTAATTTTGGAGATAAATTCTCTAAATAAACAATCGATTAGTATTGATGAAGACAATTGAACTTCTCAAAAGATTAAACAAACGGACAGAAACGTATTTGTAAGTTCCATTGGAATATATTAGAACCCTTTAAAAACTATCTTTTTCGTTTAGAAATCTGTGTGATTTATACAAGAAACATAAATACAGATATATATATAGATTCTACCGTTGCATCAAGTGTAATACGATATTTATCCACTCGAGACAATTAGATATTAAAATTTAACTGTCGAGAGTGGATAAATATCTTATTGCACGAGATTTGGTGGTGGAATCTGTTTCTCTAATGATTTTTAGACGATATATAGACAATCTTCATCCTACTTTTCGAAAGATCTGCAAAAATATGTGTTCTTTTTGTGTTACGTCATTAGGCATGGTCGCCTTTTTTCATGACGTCACAATAGAAAATTCAGAGGAAAGCAAGAAAATTTGACGTCATAATCGAATTTTGACCAATCAAGAACTGAGATCAAACGAAGACACGTTGATTAAATAAAAATAATCAACAGGTCAGGAAAGGATAAATCGGGTAAGAATTAGAGAAATGATTTTTACACAACCCCAAATTATGTCTCTATTGATAAAAAATTTACAGTTTTAATAGTAAATATGTTTTATTTGAGAAAAAAATATTTTATTTAGACACACCGAACAATTTCGTCTGTATCAATATCCAACTTCGCTTAAGATTTTTAAACGATGTCAAAAGTCCAAAGATTCTTTTTTTTTTAAGATAAAACTACAAAAAACAATCTGCCATTATCAACGATTTATATTTATAATGAAGACATGAAGAAAGGACAAAATACAACCACCGATAATTTTAATTAAGACAGGAACATGCATATTCTTAGATCTCAAACCTCATGATGTTTATTTCGATCAGTGGACAAACAAAGCATACAACTAAAGCCGACAGGGGAAGAGTTTAGACGAAGAAGAAACACATAAGTATATATATCAAATAATTATGATGATTTCAGTAAAGTATTCTCACAATTTTACTGAAAACAACAACCAAATTTTTTCATAAAAACAAAAAGATTTGTTTTGGAAGTTTGGCTGAACTTGATAATGTTTTTAATTACTATTATCTCCAGTAGCTACGTGTATTTTCCCATTTAGTGAAAATTATACACAGTGAAAATTTAACCTGCACACTTTGTCATCAAATCGCGAAAAAAAACCAATATCTGTTTCACAGATGACAACGGATGTGTTCCAATTGTAACCACAACACATCCTCTTAGCCTACCAAATTAGACTTATCACAAGGTGTGTACTTACATGAGCAACACGACGGGTGCCACATGTGGATCAGGATCTGCTTAACCTCCCAGAGCACCTGAGATCATCCCCGATAGTGTTCGTGTTGCTCAGACTTTAGTTTTTCACTTTGTGTTTTGTCTTTTTTCGTTTTCTGCCATGGCATTGTCAGCTCGTTTTCGACTGTTGAGTTTGGGTATTCCTTTGGTATCGTCTGCCTCTCTTTTTTAAACGTAAATTCAGCAGAGCTTGACCAGTTAGACAGGTCAGGGGAGGGTTGGGCGCCCACACACATTTTTAACCCCGCCAATTCTACATGTGATTGTCCAAAGTTAGAAGCCGGTAATTGAATTGTTGTCGTTTGTTGCTGTATATCATATGTGTTTTCATTTATTGATTGGCGTACGTTGACCTATAGTAGCAAACGTTTACGTCATTTTGTCACCGGCGGAAATTTATGTCATAAACAATCATACCACATATTTTTATTTTTATATTTAATTAAAAAAAAAGTGCAATCAACAATGGACATCTGAGATCAAGGGATACATTTCCATGATGTTAAACTCTTTAGAGACTGGAAATATATTTGACAAGGATTAATAGTACACACGTTTAATCTCATGAGAAGTTTTTTTTATACAACCTATATGTTTATATGTTATATGTCCTGTGGGGTGAATGTTTTATGTTAAAAAAAAATTCTGTACAGTACATACGATAAAAAAAAAACTTTAAATTTTCATAAGTGCCTTAAAATCCAAATAATTCATCATTTCGTCGGAAAATGTCCGTACCAAGTCAGGAATATAGCAGTTGTTTTTCACTTGTTCCATTGATTGATAGTTATTAATTTTGCCAGTTTTTATGGGCTTCCCCTTTTTGAATTTGCCTTGGAGTTCGGTATTTTTCTTATACGTTTTTGCTGTGCCTGTTTGGAATATTGTATTCATGATTGAAGGTAGTACGAAAAAATGTGAAAGAGAGGCGGAAGATAAACTCAAAAGTTGAAAACGACATGACAATGACATGGCAAAAAACAAAAACAAAAACGACCAAAGGGCAAACAACAGTATACAAAACACACCACAGAAAACTTAAGACTGAGAACACGAACACCACCAAAAACCAGGGGTGATCTCAGGTCCTCCGGAAGAGTAAGCAGATCCTGCTCCACCTGTGGCACCCGTGGACTTTGTTTAATTGTCTCATGTTGGCACTCACAACGCAACTCCATCTTTCTGACAAGAACAATCTGAGTTGACGTAAGATTAGAAAGAATGTTACAAATGAAACAGGGTAAGCTCCTACTTTTGAGAAAATGCCTCCATTGAAGAAAGAGATAGCTCGTTATTCAAATTGCTCATTTTGGGGAAAATTTAAAACATTTCATTGGCCCTAATTGTTTTTTTAAATATTAATGGAATTGCCAAAATAAATAAGGAAGAAGCATATGCTCTAACGGTAATCAATGTAAAAATGTTGTTTAAAACGCATCTTATACTTATAAATTTATGGTCGTAGAATGTATGTATGATTATATTTAGATAATAACATCATCAGCTCTCTTACATGGATTTTCTTTACGAACACATTTACCCTTAGGTTTAATAAGAGCTTTCCGAATGAATTGTAATAGTAAGTGTGTTACGCCAGAAAATCGCCTTTTAATTGTAGCCAACAAAAGACACAAATCAATAATAAAATTTAACAAGATTTATTATACACTAGTTTACAAGAAGTATTACACAAAGAGAAATGTCAACTTAACTGTCAAAATATGAGTCCAATCTTTTATCTTTTCTTTATCTGGAAATCTTCACGGGAATCCACAGAATATTACGTCCAATAGGTCACAATTTAATATGATGTTGTTAGTAAATAAAAGTGTCAATCCAACTGTTGAGAATGTTGATGTCTATCGATGTCTAAGTCTATCTATATCTATAGGGTCTGCATACTTATATATATATATACTCAAACGGAACCTTCTAGACAACGCTAGAAATTTAAATTACGCATCTTTTGTTATGATCATTCTGGAAACGTTATGTAAGTGAAATGGAAAGTTCTAATCATTCCATGAGTATCAATGATTGTTCCAGTGATTTCTAAACTGCATAGTTGTAACACAATGTGTTTTATTTTGTACACAATGTAAAAACATATAATAGGCCACACAAAACAAATAAGGCCAACTAAACAAATATAACAGTTACAATATCATAACACCTCTCCCCTTTAAAAAAGTTTGAGTGTAACAAAAACTTTTCATGAATAATATGTACAAAAAACATAGTATATACAAAGTATTTCAATAAGTTCTAGATAAAGCATCTGCTATTACATTATCTTTACCTTTAATATGTTTTACAATAATATCATATTCCTGTAACAATAAACTCCACCTAGTCAATCTCTGGATCTTATTTCTCATTTTATGTATGAAGGTGAGAGGATTATGATCAGAATAAACAAGAATAGGATGCACAGTGGGATTTAAATATACATCAAAATGTTGAAGTGCAGACAACAATGCAAAACACTCTTTTCAATAGTTGAATAATTTTTCTGGTGTTTATCTAATTTCTTAGAAAAATATGATATAGGTTTCTCAACATTATCATCTGTCTTTTGATATAAAACAGCTCAAACTCCTACATCGCTTGCATCAACGACAAGTTTCAATTGTTTTTCAAAGTCTGGAGTGATCAGAACTGGACTATTAATTAAAAGTGATTTGCTATTTTCAAAAGCGTTTTGACAATTTTCACTCCAGATGAATTTAGAATCTTTCCGTAAAAGATGAGTCAATGGTTGAACAAGAGTAGCAAAATTTGAACAGAATTTCCTGTAAAATCCAATCATGCCTAAATATCTCATAAGTTGTTTTTATTTGTAGGAGGAGGAAATTTGGTAATTGCATCCACTTTAGCCATAATAGGTTTCACTTGACCTTGGCCAACTGTATGCCCTAAATAATCAACATTGGCCTATCAAAATTCACTTTTACCAAGATTAACAGTCAAATCTGATTGTGACAATCTATCAAAAGTATCATATAAATGTGTTAAATGCTCTTCCCAGTTATCACTACATACAATAAGATCATCAATATAAGCATAACAACTGTCTAAATCTTTTATAACATTATTGATCATTCTTTGAAATGTAGCTGGAGCACATTCATGCCAAACGGCATTACAGTATATTGAAATAAGCCATCTGGTGTGACAAAAGCTGATATTTCTCGAGCTCTCTGTGTCAATGGGACTTGCCAGTAACCTTTCAATAAATCAAATTTGCTCACAAATTTTGCTTGCCCAATATTATCAATGCAATCGTCTATCCTTGGAATCGGATAGGAATCAGATTTTGAAACAGAATTTACTTTTCTGAAATCAGTTACGAAACGAAGGTTTTATCTGGTTTGGGCAAAAGGAGACAAGGAGAGCTCCATTCACTGTTACTCGGCTCAATAATATCATTGTCAAGCATATATTTAATTTCTTGTCTCATAAATTCAAGTTTGAGTGGATTGAGCCGGTAAGGATGTTGCTTAATTGGAGAAGCATCACCTACATCGACATCATGACAAACGGCAGTGGTTTTGTTTGGCACATCTGGAAAAAGATTTTTAAAAGAAAATACCAAAGCTTTTAATTTTTCTCTACGATCAAAAGACAGATGTGCAAGTTTTGAATCTAAATTTGACAAAATTTCTGAATTTTTCAATCTAACTGTCTCTTCCATAGTTTTAGAACTAAAAGGTGGTTCAATTACATCTGGTTTGTCATTATTGTTCTCCAATTTAACCATGGCTAAAGTGGCAACTTGTTTACTCTCACCTTCATTAGTACGCTCAAAATATGGTTTTAACATATTAATGTGACACACTCTATTTTCTTTACGCCGACCTGGTGTTTTTACAATATAATTCAAATCATTAATTTTACTCTCTATGGTATAAGGACCACAATACTAAGCTTATAATGGATGTCCAGGGACTGACAAAATACAAGTACCTTATCACCAGGCTCAAAAATCTGTCCCTGGCATCTTTATCATACCATATTTTCATCTTATTCTGAACAGTTTTAAATTGTTCTAAACAATTTGACAAGCAGTATACATTTTTTTTAAATCTAGATACATAGTCTAGAAGATTCAAGTCAGTGTGTTCAGTAAGCCACTTTTCCTTTATCAATTTTAAAGGTCCCTTACAGTATGACCAAATACCAACTCAAAGGGACTAAAACCAAGGATTCTTGAACAGCCTCTCGGACCGCAAAAAAAAGTGAACACCATCATCCCAATCCCTGTCAAATTGAAGACAAAAGTTCTAATCATGTTCTTCAATGTTTGATGAAAACGTTCTAAGGCACCTTGAGATTCTGGATGATAAGCACTTGACCTATACTGAACAATCCCTAACTGGTACACGACTTGCTGAAATAAACCTGACATGAAATTTGAACCCTGGTCGGACTGTATAGACTTGGGTAGTCCTACAAGCGTGAACAATTTGATCAGAGCTTTGACAATACTAGGTGTCTTGATATTCCTTAACGGAATAGCCTCAGGAAAGCGAGTGGAGGTACACATGATTGTCAATAAATACGCATTTCCGGTCTTGGTCTTCGGTAAAGGTCCAACGCAATCAACGAGTACTCGGCTGAAAGGTTCTTCAAAGGCTGGAATAGGCAGAAGTGGTGCTGGTGGTATTTTCTGGTTAGGCTTACCAACAACCTGGCATATATGGCATGATTTACAATATTCTGCGACATCATTTCTAAGTCTTGGCCAATAGAAATGCTGCAAGATCTTAAGGCATGTCTTCCTTATACCTAAGTGTCCAAGGGGATGTCATGAGCAAGACCAATAATTTATTGCCTATAGACTTTAGGCACCATAACTTGGTATACCACTCTCCATTCCTCCTCTGGGGTAGCATCAGGGGGTCTCCACTTTCTCATTAAAATGCCGTCTTGATGGTAATAGCATTCAGCCACTTTGTCTGCTTCCTCCTTTGGTTGAGCCTTCTTGCAAAGCTGAAGAACCTCAGGGTCTTTACTTTGTTCTTTGGCAAATTTCCATCGGTCTAATGAATGGCTGTTTACGTCTGGCCATGGCATAATTACATTCTTGCTAATACTAGGTGGTCTTATTACGGCCTTCTCTGAGCTACCGGGACCTTCAATGTCGGCTAGAAAGGTGTCAGAAAGGTCCATGTAATCAAACTGGTCTTCTTGCAAATCTTCATTTTGTTGTTTTCTAGCCATCGCCCTAGTAACGACACAAGCTGGATACAGTTCAGCATCATCTTCAGGTGATTTAACATCCACCACCGGTTCACTGGTAACAATTGGTTCAGCAACCACTTTGTTCCTAGCTAGATCATTTCCTAGCAATAATGAAACACCCTAAACAGGGAGATTAGGACGAACACCCATAACAACTGGTCCAGTTATCAAATCTGACTTCAGATAAGTACAATGGAGGAACATCTATACAACCTAACTCCACACCTTGTAACAAAACGGAGGCACCAACAGAAGTCTCCTCGGACAAAGGCAACACACCTTCTAACAATAAAGACTGAGAAGCTCCAGTGTTCCGTAAAACCTTAATAGGATGAGGAGTAGTATTATTGACAATAGAAACAAACCCATCACACATAAAGGGTTTATAATCCTCCATGTAATCACAAAACTGGACTTAAAAGTCTGACTTGCAGGACATTCCAACGTATTGGTAACACGGGGTGTCGTACAAGCACTGGTCTTGGGCTTATTATCTCTTTAATTCTTCTTCTGGAGTCTAAAAGAATCAGCCATCAGGTGACCATTCTTCTTACAATAAGCACAAGTCCGTGAATTCTTTTCAAAAGTATCAAATTTTGGATTAGACATATTATAACTAGACTGACTCTTATTCTGTGCAACAGGCTTACCATCAGTACGCTCAGTGCTTTGATTCTTGTAATTTCCACTCAAGTATTAAAATTTTGACCTTTGAAACTTCTCTTATGTGAAAGGGTATAATTATCGGAAATAACAGCTGCATCTTGTAATGTCTCAACAGTTTTGTCATCTAAATGTGTTTTAAGTCTAAATGAACACACTGCTTGAACTCTTCTAATAACATCAATTGTCTTAAATTATCAAAATTTTATCTATTTTCTTTGACGTAACCCATTTATCAAATAGATCTTCTTTTCCCTAGCAAATTCAACATAGGTTTGTGAATCAAACTTTTATAAGACCTAAATTTCTGTCTATATGCTTCTGGCACTAGCTCATAAGCTTTTAAAACTTCCTTTTAACCTTGTCATAATCAGAACTATTTTCTGATGAAAGTGCTGAGTAAATTTCAGCGGCCTTGCCCTCAAAAACACTTTGCAGCATTGTAGTCCAAAAGGCTTCGGCCATTTCAAATTTTGAGTTATCCTTAATTCAAAAACTGAGATGCAGCAATCCACTAATTTGCCAACATTGCAAATTTTACTTTAAATTGGTGAGACTTCACAGAGGAACAATACATTTCTAAATAAAGCCTAAGATCACCCGGATTTCGTTTGACCAACCGTTTAGACTTGGTTGATAAGTATAGGTGAGACTTGTTTTAACAAGCAGCACATTCTTTTTCAACTATACGTAATATAACCAACATTTTGCTTCTAGGACAACCATCATTTTGGTAACTATGAACATTCCTAGCGTTGTAATGTGTTTACACATCCCTGGCATTCAAATGTTTAGGTTTAAGCGTTCCTTAAGAAGGTAAATCCAGAAAAGTGCTTCAAACGTACGATTGATTGATTATTTGTTGGATTATTTATTGGTTGCTTAATGCCCATTGTCAATTATTTCATGCATGTTCAAGACGAGAAAAACTTAACAATTAATACAAAAGGTAGGTCCTGTAATGTGGGCCATTCGGGATGAAGGTCGGGAAATTTGGACTGCAACTCGAAAATGAGGGTATATTGGATAGGGCCAGCAATTGCACCTTGCAACAGGTCACCTACGGACCCCTCAAAGAGTTGTTGCAGGGGTTCTTAACGTGGAAAGAGCGTGGAACTCTCTCTACACGAAACATCGGATCTAACGTCCCCATTCTAACCAGACGTGGCTGTGTATTTATACATCCCACACAGCCAAACGGACGCCCCACTTTGGCAAGGGTTTTACTGCCGGTCGGAAGAAGACCATGAGTGACCATATTTCTATTCCCAAAGTCACTCTTGGGGGTTCAAACGCACGAAACTTGTAAGGTCTTTATTTACATATTAGTAACATATATTCATCATGTGTTTATTTGTGAATAAGGGATATCAGCCACATATAAGGCCGGAGTGCTCTTGATTGATAGGTTTTTGGGTTAATCGCCACTTTCAGCATTATTGGCTGTATCGTAGCGTTCAGTTTTTATTGGCGGAAGAAGCCGGAGTGCCCGGAGAGAACCACCAACCTTAGGCAGGATAACTGACATTCCTAGTCCATTAAGTTTGGAGTCGAACGCAACTGCCACGTGCAGAGTTCGAACTCGCAACGTCAGTGGTGAAAGACCTGTGATACAGTAGAGGAACTAATTGGACCACTTGGCCACCGAGGTGCTAATATTTTTTAGATTATTTAGTCTTGATGAACAATAATTGAATCACAAAGAAATCAATTTATACCATCTGAAATTGCCACATTATTTAGAAATACGTTTACTTAATATTATTTTATCGTACGCCCGTTTAGTAGCTGTTAATATATGTACTACAACTTTTCTATTGCACTCATATTATTTCATTATTCAAAAGACATAGAATCTTTTGTTGCGGACATCTTTTAGAATAATGAATTGTCCTTTGTACTGCATCAAATCAAAATTGTATTATTCAAGTTATCTTATTATAACCATAATTAGTGTATGTTTTCCCTCTGTATCAGCATAAGACCCTACATATTAGAAATGTATATTTTTGACATCGCGAAAGTGTTTTTTATTATTTGTTCAGGTCATTAATCGTGTTTGCATGGTTTATTCGGAATACGCTGGAGATTTCACTGTTTTGAGATTAAAGAAGAAGGTTTGACTAGACCCTCTATGTGGCCACTGAAATTGCAAAAATAGTAAAATTATTGAAACTTAACCTTCCAGAGTTATGTCAATTATTTTTATCAATCATCTAGTTGGTATAATTCAAACTTTATTGCTTAAAGTTCACTATTGATGTCATGAATATGAAAATATTAGATGTGGTATGATCGTCATGGAGACAACTATCCACCGGAGTTCAAATGATATAGATGTATGCGACAATACGTAAAACCCATACCGTAGTCAGCAATAATAAGGCACCGACATGGCAAAATTTTGAATTAATTCAAACGAGAATAAAATGCTCCGCTGGGCGCAGCTTGATACGACCGCAGAGGTCGAACCCTGAACAGTTGGGGCAAGTATGGACACAACATTCAAGCTTGATACAGCACTGAATTTGGATTGTGATTAAATATTTGACACAGCACAAGTTTCTGACACAGAATGAATGTGGTCTAGGAACTTAAAATTTTTAATTTACCTATTCAAACCATAGCATTATTATTTGCTTTTATATATAAATCAGAAATAACCAATTTAAAATGGAAAATTTTAAAGAAACCCCCCCCCAAATTTTTTGAACCCCCTTATGATTCATCACCCCCAAACTCAATCCCAGCCTTCCCTTTGTGGTATGGTACCTGCAGTACAATTTCAGAGAGATCCATACACTTGAACACAAGTTATTGTCTGGAAACTAGAAAAAGGCTTGTATTTTGGCCCCTTTTTGGCCCCAAATTCCTAAACGTTTAGGGCAAATACCCCCAAACTCAAACCCAGCTTTCCCTTTGTGATATGGAACCTTGTAGTACAATTTCATAAAGATCCATACACTTACACACAAGTTATTGTCCTGAAACTAGAAAAATGCTTGTTTTTTTGCCCCTTTTTTGGCCCCTAATTCCTAAAATTTTGAAGCAATTACCCCCAAAATCAATCCCAGCCTTCCCTTTGTGGTATGGTACCTTGCAGTACAATTTCAGAGAGATCCATACACTTGAACACAAGTTATTGTCTGGAAACTAGAAAAATGCTTATTTTTGCCCTTTTGCCCCTTATTCCTAAACGTTTTGGGCAAGTACCCCAAACTCAATCCCAGCTTTCCTTTGTGATATGGAACCTTGTAGTACAATTTCAGAAAGATCATTACACTTACACACAAGTTTTTGTCATGAAACTAGAAAATGCTTGTTTTTGCCCTTTTGGCCCCTAATTCCTAATATTTTGAGGCAATTACCCCAAAATCAATCCCAGCATTCCTGTGTGATATGGAACCTTGTGGTACAATTTCAGAGATCCATACACTTGAACACAAGTTATTGTCTGGAAACTAGAAAATGCTAATTTTTGCCCTTTTGGCCCCTTATTCCTAAACGTTTTGGGCAATTACCCCCAAACTCAATTCCAGCTTTCCCTTTGTGATATGGAACCTTGTAGTACAATTTTGAGAAAGATCATTACACTTACACACAAGTTATTGTCATGAAACTAGAAAAATGCTTGTTTTTTGCCCCTTTTTTGGCCCCTAATTCCTAATATTTTGAGGCAATTACCCCCAAAATCAATCCCAGCATTCCCTGTGTGATATGGAACCTTGTAGTACAATTTCAGATAGATCCATACACTTGAACACAAGTTATTGTCTGGAAACTAGAAAAATGCTTATTTTTGGCCCCTTTTTGGCCCCTTATTCCTAAACGTTTTTGGGCAATTACCCCCAAACTCGATTCCAGCTTTCCCTTTGTGATATGGAACCTGGTAGTACAATTTCAGAAAGATCCATACACTTGCACACAAGCTATTGTCATGAAACTAGAAAAATGCTTGTTTTTGCCACTTTTTTGGCCCCTAATTCCTAATATTTTGAGGCAATTACCCCCAAAATCAATCCCAGCGTTCCCTGTGTGATATGGAACCTTGTGGTACAATGTCAGAGAGATCCATACGCTAACACACAAGTTATGTCTGGAAGTTACAAAAATGCTTATTTTGGCCCCTTATTCCTTAACTGTTGGTACCATAACCCCCAAAATCAATCCCAACCTTCCTTTTGTGGTATTGAACCTTATGGTAAAATTTCATAGAGATCCATTCACTTAAACTAAAGTTAGAGTGCGAAAACCAATGTGTCTTCGGACGACGACGACGACGCCGGACGACGACAACGACGACGACGACGCCGGACGACGACAACGACGACGACGACGACGACGACGCCAACGTCATACCAATATACGACCGCAAAATTTTTTTGCGGTCGTATAAAACCAATGGTCTGGTTTATGACAAAACAATTAACGAAAACACAAATATGACAGACAATAATAAACGACAATAACTTAATTACAGGTTCCTCGCTTGAGACAGGCATATTAAGTTAAACACAACTCTCCTAACCTGGGACAGTTGCGAAACAGCACAACATAAGAACAAACTATAAAATCACTTGGAAATTGCATGACTCATGAGATTGGCACGAAGCGGCCAAACTTAACTAACATATATACAAAAGACACATAGTATCGATCTAAGAGAATTCGCAGTTTCAAAAATTAAGTTCAAAGCCAAAACAAAACAACAAAACATAACGAAAAACGAATGAACTGGGGCAATGCCAAAATGTAGGCATCGACATGATGTAGGACCACAAGTCGTCATTCAGATACAAAACTCTTATTTATTCGACTTAAAATGACCATTTTACACGGACAAAATACATACGAGCCCAGGACTTGCCCCAAAAGATAGTGTACATATATCATATCTTTGCAATAAACATTTTTGCATTCAAATATCTGTTTGGTTAAGGCATTGGGTCAAATCTAAATATAAACGACATGATATCAAAAATATAAAATATTAAAAAAAAATATAGTCTCTATTGTTACACCTAGAGGATAATAAAAAGAAATCAAAATTACAACTGAAATCAAAATCTTTTAATGCAACGGAATATTAAGCAGCAAAGACAAAACAAAGGTTTATAAAAGGTGGATAATAAATAATTAAAAATGACATACATCACACGCCCGAATTGTTGTTCAAGCAAACACCAATTAACAATCAAATTATCTTTTTACATAATATAAAAAAAGTGTAACAAAAATACTAAACTCCATGGTAAATTCAACCTGGTTTTATAAATAACGGAGAAGATAACATAGATTTAAATAAATTTTGCATCATCAAATATGTCCGTGATTGGATATTTCCTGCTACAATCTCGGCGTGTGTGAAATTCCTAAAGAAGGGCCATAAGCTCCAAATCCAAAATACGTTCCTAATTTCGACATTTTAATATTTTACAAATGTACATTCCACTAAGCATCTAATATTATGACCCTTAAACGTTGAATTTTATTTGAATAAAATAAATTGTTCAATAGAAAATGCATTTATGAACTGAATGTTAAATATATTAAACTTTATTCTTAAAAAAATATCATTGTTTACATCAGCAAATACATTCCATACATTTGTCAAAGTAAAATTTCCTTTCAAGTTCGGTATTTTATGTTAGATCACCATCTGAATCTTGCTCTCTAAAAAAAAAGAGAAAACAAATTATGATTGAGTTTTTAAGTATGATAATGCAACACATCTGTTTGGATTAGTGTTGTAAGCAATTTACTTATATTAAAAATAGTATAATTATGCATGTTTACATTTATAGCGATCTTCATGGATAATGTTAAAGTCATTTGTTAAAGTCACATGAAGGAGATTCTGGTAATCATATTTGTTTTACTGCTAATCAAGACTCGGGTTTGGGTTTTTAAACCATTGCATGCATATATACTAAACTAAGTCATATATGCACGTCATAGTTTTATAATATTTATTACGAATCCATAACGTGTGATAGACAACATATATTTCCTATCGTAATTGTTGATCGAAAACTTTGACTGCTACATAACTCTCGGGTTTTGGTACCGAAGTTTACCAATCGTTAGCTTTTAATAAACAATCAACACAGAGTCAAGGAGCACGTGAAATATGAGATGATAGAGCGATGCATACTTTTTATATATTTATATCATCCATGCGTTCCCATTTGTTAATTAACTTTGTCATGACAGTTGTTAAATAGTTTGGCGTATAAAAAAAATTCTTTCAGAATCGATTAAATATTTTAATACTATCTACCTTCACGTTTGTTTACCTTTTGTTTTGAAATGCAACCTTTAATTGATCAGAATCAGGAATTCTGTCACCTTGATACTATAGTATCAATATGCGTCAAGGCAGTTGCATCCTATTCAAAGAATTCATTGTTTTATACTGTAAGTGAACCATAGGATAATCACTTACTAAGTTCATGTTGTACATACATCCTTCACCATAAAGAAAAAATGAAATCCTAAAACTTCAGGGGTCGAAAGAACGTTTTATACTCTAACAGTTAATACTCTTTCAAAAAAAAAATATCAGTCTTTATTTGTATTACTTGTAAATTTGACGGTTAAATACTTTATAGACTGTATGTTGCTCTCTAAATATTGTTTGATTAGATTTGTCTTTAGCTTAGTTTGTTATCTCATTGACGTACAGTATACCAGTAGCTACATCTTCTTTTACTTTTATAGGTTTTACATACCCGAATTGATTCCCAAGCTCTAGTACTAAAGCAGATATCCATTTGGCTTTTCCTTTCGTTTTGACCATTTGCAATGCCATTGACATTGACAAGATAAAGCTTTCTTTATCTGCTTCCATAAACCTCGTAAATGGGTGGTCACCATGTTTACCACAGTCCCAGCGCCAGTTGCATATCTTGTCATAGTGTGAATACTTAGACGAATCATTATACATGTAGGCTATGTAACTCACTACATTATTACATCGTATATATCCTGTTTGAGACATAAACACAGGTGTTCTATCAGTGGAACAAACCCATGTTTTCCCCACTGTTTTCTGAAAATATATATATTGATCATGTCATATTGTGCCAATCTGTTTTGAATCTTTCCAATTCAACTATTGATAGGTAGATATGATACTGCTTGATTTAGGCGATATAGTGAAGGACCTTACCATTTTGCAATAAGGTTAAGGGAGAGAACACAAATGTTTAACGCTGACGCTAGCCTTGCTATTTCATTTTCGTATGTAAGACATTAAGTACCTTTTA
The DNA here is from genome assembly GCA_017311375.1 of Mytilus coruscus. NCBI lineage: Eukaryota > Metazoa > Mollusca > Bivalvia > Mytilida > Mytilidae > Mytilus > Mytilus coruscus. Next base: position 87,639,536 of record CM029601.1, read on the forward strand.
GAAGTGTATTCATTAAAATAAGTAAGTTGAGTAGGAAGAAATATGTTTTTTGCAAATAAATATCAGATTTTAGTTGGAACAAAATAAAACATTAAATGTACCCATTTTTGTTACGCCAGCGGCGCATTTCGACAATAAATGTCTCTTCAGTGTTGCTCGAAACCAAACTATTTGAGAATCAAAAACCTTAATAGCCGATCAGATATTATATATAACTTCATATGTATGAAGATATTAGTAATTTTTCTTAAAGAAAAGTGGGAGATTTTATTTATGTGATTATTTTTTTTTATATACAAAAGCAAAATCATGCGTTCCCAGTCATGCTGATTGAAATAAAACTGTTTTGAATTTTGATAGTGCTGATCTGGTATATCGTTAGGCAATCAATTGTTTGCCCTCTTTTAAAATAAGTACTTTCTCCCAAAAATCAAACGATTTTTATGGATATTTTTAACTTAAATAAAAAGGTCGTTTCCTTTTCTAGTGGTAGTCAAGATATTGATATATTGACCCACTGTCTGCTACGTGTCTGCCAAGGAAGCTGAATAAAATCGTTCTATTGAGTCGAAAGTCACAGAAAACTAGTATCTCAATAATTTGTAAAACAATAGATAGGTTTCCCTTTAAAGTATGATATTTGTAATGCACTCTTTACGACCTTTCATTTGATATGCGACAAGCATACCTTCTTAAACTTTTCAATTTCGTACTTAATGACCCTATCCACCTAAATTGTCGAGATTGGAAGTATGATATTTGTATTGTAGACTTGATGACCATTCATTTGATATGTGACAACACCATCTTCTAGGAAGTTCGAGTTTTTGCACTTGATAACCCCATCCAACTCATTTTTGGGGAACAGGAATTTGATATGTGACATATACACATTATGAGCTTTCATTTGATATGCGACAACCTTAACATCGAAGACAATTATTATTTTGCACTTAATGCCCCTCCCCCCACCAAAAAAAACCCACCAATTTTTTGGGGACAGAAATTTGATATTTGAAATTTACATTTTATGGTCTTTCATTTGATATGAGACAACCTTACCATCTTAGAAGTTTTAATTTTTGCACTTAATGACCTTTCAAACTGCTTTTTTTCTTTGTTTTTTATCAAATGTGTTTTGTATTTAGTCAAACATATAACCATCTTAAACTCTTCAATTTTTGAAAATTTTAGGTGGCTAGCTGTTGTTGACTCAGAAATATATGCCTCCCCATTCACAAAATTTTAAACTGCAATATCACTTAAATGACAACATATATCTCAAATCTGCTAAGTGTAAGTTGATCTGCAGATAAAGTACAACACTGTCAAAAACAAATTTGGGCAATTCCATAGCTCATTAAGGGCACAATGAATAATTAAATATATGACCTCAAATTGAAGGTCTTACAATACTAATCATTTTTGCAGTTTATAGTAGGTTGAGATCTGTAACCGTTTTAAAGATATGCACAAAAAACTATACTTTAAAGAATTATCTAGTGAATTAAATGGTCGTAACTTTGACGGATAGTCGGATAGTTTTGGGTCTAATGTTTAAAATGTAGAGCTCTTTGGGGGGAATATTTTATACACTGTGTTTATGCATCTATCTCTTATCGTTTTCTTAACATTCAAGCTTTAAATATAAACGTAAAAACTTTTTGAACTCTGTGACCTTTGACCTTGGGTGCAAATGTAAGGTCGCATGAACTAAAGATTATTGATGAAGGTCTCTACGACTTCCGTTTCTCGAATTATCGAAACATATTTTTTCAAAAATTGTGTATGACATTTCAAGGGGAATAACTCTTATAAAGGTTGATAACAAATAATTGTTTATGTTTATTAACATTGCCATCTGTTCCTGTACATGTTGCCATTTTCAGATGATTCTATCTGTAACAATTTGTAAGATATTTGCATGAAGATATTGATTATGATGAAACCCTACGCAGTGTCATTTGTTAATAATTCGTGATGAGATCGACCAAATAAGGTCATGATATTTTCAAAACAACGAGGCCGGGAGGGGAGAAAGGGGGGTGGGAGCATGTCGAAATATAAAATAAAAGGATGATAACTTCTAAAGAGGAAGATGAAATCCTACACAGGGTCACCTGGAGATACTTCCTGGTGAGGTTTATCGATGGTCCAAATTTTGTCATGATAACTTCAATATAAACGGAGGGGAGGCCATGTCAAACAATTGTTGTAAGAAAAAAAAAAGAAAAAATAGTATCTCAATAGTTTGTAAAACAATAGAAAGGTCTTTCCCTTAAAGTCTGATATTAGTAATGCACTCTTTACGACCTTTCATTTGATATGCGACAAGCATACTTTCTTTAAACTTTTCAATTTTCGCACTAAAAGACCCTATCTACCCTAATTTTCGAGATTGGAAGAATAATATTTGTAATGTAGACCTGATATTTTAGTATTAGATGCATGACTTTTTTATTAGTTGTTATTGGCTTTGAACTGGCTGTCAGTAACTGTGAGTACTCTCAGATCTGTACTTAGTGTCTTTTTGTTGTGGGGATGTATAAGTACCCATCCACGTCCACTCTGTGTTTTTGTTAGATGTATTTCTATTTGTATCCATCTGATGAGTTAAGCCTTTTTCAACTGATTTTTATAGTTTGTTCTTATGTTGTATTGTTACACCACTGTCCCAGGTTAGGGGAAGGTTTGGCGCCTTCAAACTAGTTTAACCCCGCCACATTCTGTATGTGCCTGTCCCAAGTCAGGAGTAGCCCTTTTCACAAAAATCTTAAGTGTAAATTTATCGTAAGTCTAAAATATTCCTTAACAATTCAACTAAATATTTTTATCGTAAGATTAATTTTACACTTAAGATTTTTGTGAAAAGCTACTGTAATTCAGTGGTTGTCGTTTGTTGCTGTGTAACATATTTGTTTTTCGTTCATTATTTTGTACATAAATTAGGCCGTTAGTTTTCTCGTTTGAATTGTTTTACATTTGTCATTTCGGGGCCTTTTATAGCTGACTATGCGGTATGGGCTTTGCTCATTGTTGAAGGCCGTACGGTGACCTATAGTTGTTAATTTATGTGTCATTTGGTCTCTTGTGGAGGGTTGTCTCATTGGCAATCATACAACATCTTCTTTTTATATTGATGTTCTTTCATTTGATAAGTGACACCGCCATCTCCTAGGAAATTCGATTTTTTGCACTTGATAATCCCATCCAACTAACTTTTGGGGGACAGGAATTTGATATTTGAAATGTACACATTATGAGATTTCATTTGATATGCGACAACCTTTCCTTCTTAGACAATTTTTGTTTGCAATCCACCCAACCCATTTTTCGGGGACAGAAATTTGAGATTTGAAATGAACGCTTTATGGACTTTCATTTGATATGCGACAACCTTACTATCTAAGAAGTTTAATTTTGTGCACCTAATGACCCCACCCTTCTCTTTCGGATGAAAAGGGGTTTAAAATTTTCATTTTGAATAGAGCTCATTTGGATGGTAAATTTCATATGTCACATGACCATAGTAAAAAAAAATGAACTTGTAAAACGTACAAAGTCAATGTAAAACATCAAAATTTTAAACTGCTTTTTTTCTTTGTTTTTTTTTTGTCAAATATTTTGGTATTTAGTCAAACATATAACCATGTTAAACTCTTCAATTTCTGAAAATTTAAGGTGGCTAGCTGTTGATTCAGAAATATATGACCCCCCTTCCCCTCTCAAAATTTCAAACTGTAATATCAACTATCGATGGTCCAAATTTGGTCATGATAACTTCAATAGAAACGGGGAAGGACATGTCAAAAAAAAATGATGCCGAAAGAAAAAAAACGTTAGAAAAACGAACTGGTCTTTCCTCGCGTAGGGGAAAGACCTTAAAAAACCATTAGAAAAACAATAAGGTCTTTCCCAACATAGGGGAAAGACCTAAATCATTGATTCTGAAAAAGCATTGTTATGCATTTGGTAAATCACTCGGTAACGTGATATATTCTTCCCATAAGCGAGCAGTTCACCAAAATAAATATTGATAAATTCTTGTAATGAATCTGTCAGTTGTGTGCCAGATAGTATATCAGTCAATTATACATGTCTTCCATTTGTGAACACAACAAAATTGATTGGGGCCTTTTGACGCTTACAATGCAGCATATGTTTTGCTCGTTGTTGAAGGCCCGAACGCTGTGACCTATTGTATCCACCCTATTTGGTCTATTGGGGCTAATCGTCTCATTTGGAATCATATCACGTTGCTTTTAATCCTTATCCTGGGTCATTAAACATATGTGCATTCATAGACCTATTGATGTTGACCGTGATTCTTAATTTAGATTTATGCAATTCTATATACAAGAATTTTAAATTTGAAATGATTTAGGATGTAATTATCTTAGTAAGTATGATATTAGTTATTTAAAGTAACGGGATTTGTCCCTGGATGAATTTTAGTTTATTATTTCTTGAAAGATCGAGGAAAAACAATCAATTAATTTAAAAAAATAAATGAATAAATTGAACTGAAAGAAAAAATCATTCAAAGTAAAAATGAGATATTTCAAAAGGTATCTATACGAGTCTTAAACACAACACACAACAAACCGAAAGTTCTAAAAAATATATAACACGAGAACAACTTCTATTAGCGTATTTCATTTTATTTCATTTTTTTCAATAACAAAAAAAGTTCAGAATTTTAAATAACTGAAAGTTAGTAAATCATTGAACAATCAATGGCGATATAAATTTAGTACTCACGCACTGCAGTCCTTGCCAGGACATTGGAAATTTTCTATTTGAATCCAAGTTGTCATACTGGTATCGTTCTTAGATATGAAGGTAGTTTGTTAATGTCAGCATTTATACTATTAAAATGCACCAATAAGATTTAAGGGGTGTAGTGTATGAAACAACACAATATAAAATTGAATTTTCCAATTATGTATCCACCACAGTGCGGGCGAAATGGCTGGATACAATACAATTTACGATTCCTCATATGGAAGACACCACGATATGGATACCTCAGGATCAATTAAAACACAAAGACAGCTTCAACATTCTTTGGAAGGTAATTCATTAATATCTGTAGAAATTTTACTGTCCAAAGTCATGGTTCATAATATATGTCTTTCTTATTTTTGTACTTATACGCGAAAAAAAGTAGAGAGTTGTCCGAAGTTTTGATTTCAACAAAGTTGACTTGGTTACAAAATATACAACGAAACAAAAATATTTGTATATACTTTTCCATACATCGTCAAGTTGTTATGTTTACTAATGATATCCGTTTGGTATCTATTGAAGTCATGTATTATGAGTTTGGTTTTTTTTTCATTGTGAAGAGTAATAATAAGGGAAATGAAAGAAGATATGTGACATATGCTTAGGTATCTGAACAAAATCAAATTTGCATGTATACTACAATTTTCTTTGTGAGAGAATGAAATGGATTTTTTTATCTGGATTTTATGGATGATTATCAAACTAATAAATTTAGTCTTGAACTCCATGACATTTTTGAATGAATCTTAAGAAACATCAAAACACATTGTTGATCATTTCTGATTTTAGACTACAATTATTTATCAAGTTTGAGTTTAAAAAATTCAAGAACTGGTAGTACTTATGTGTCTTATCTAGCATTGCGATAGTAAAAGCAAGAAGAATATGTTAAATAAGGAAAAGTAAGCTGAAATGATAATGTTGAAAATATTTTATAACACAGAAAATAATGAAAAGGGTTTGCGCCCAAAGTGTCTTTGATTGTTACATGTGAAATTTGAGTACTTGCGTTCTGGCGTTGATATATTTTTTTTAATGATTTGTATCGTTACTAGTCCCGCAGTCTCTCAGGTAAACAGCTGGGTATGCAAGTACAATTTTTTTGTTTTATATCAACTGGGTATTTTACATGTTTTAATCGTTTGGTTGCAGTTTTTAAATCATCAAAAGGATATACTAAAAGTAATAAGAGAAAACTAATATTTTAGGAGAGAAACTATCAGCTCACATCTCGCTTAATTCAACGGAATGTTCATTTTCCCTCACAGAAAGTAATTGTTTCATCGAGGTGAACTGTTACTTCCGGGAAACCCCATATATCTAAAAATATCGCTTTTTCCGGAAAATCTGTGTTTATTGGACACGTAAACAGCATACAAAATAGATCTTTATTTAAACTTAGACTTGCAAAAAACAATGCCAAATTTTCAGAATAAAATACTTATTGTGATTATTTGTTCGGTATTTACTTTCCAAATCAAAGCCTTAAAGGCTGTTAAAGCAATTGATGCCTAGTTCATGTTTTTTTTTACTTTTAGTTTTCATTCACATGTAAAAGAATTAAACCTAACATGAGTCTTATCTAAGTGAGAAGTAAGGATGTTTTAACTTTATATCAATAAAAGACTTATCCAGCAGAAAGTATTACATTTCCAAAGGGGGACGACAAGTTTACCCGGCTTACGGTGGAGGCAAATACATTTGCGGAAAAGTTTAACTCCCGAAAAAATCATAATAGATTATTACTGATAAACCTTTGTATCTGGAAAAAAATTAATACAAAAAAAAAAAATCTAAATCAATTTCTTGTCAGAAAATTAAGTATCATGCGTCGATCCTATATTATGCATTTGTAGGGTAGTTAACTTAATGTAAAAGGTGTAAGGAATATACGCTACCGAGACAGCAAACCAATAGCACCCTAAAATACGCATGTAGGTCAATGGGTAGTTGTCATTACAATGTTTGAACTATTTAAGAGGGTCGAGATCATTTCTGTTAAGGTGTTTTAGGCATTTTTAACCGGATTTTCGAAGGAAATATCGGTTATTAAAATGGTGATGTACGGCGGCTGGGCGGATCTACTGGCGGCTGCCAAACAGTGTCAGCACAATAACATGAAAACGCTTTAACAATTTTTTTTCAAATTTAAATATGTTGTTTCCTTGGACTTAATGAAGGTCTAGTTCAATTTTCAAGATTTTAGTATATTTCCTTTGTGAGTTATCGCCATTTTCAATATCCAAAAGTAGAATTTTTAAATATTTTACTCTTGTTGTCATGTAATGATCTGTCTTATCTCAGAATAAAAATTGGAGTGACAGATTTATTTGAAAATTATCTATAATTAATTAGATCTGGGTTATATCTTAGCATATGATAATCATTGGAGTGACAGATTTATTTGAAAATTTTCTGTTTCCTGATAAGATCTGTAGGACTGTATATATAAAGTTTGAAATTTACTAGTAGGCCTGTATAAATGAAGTTTGAAATTTACTGTTCATTATTAGACATTTTGAAGATAATTAAGTCTCCCTAAACCATATATATTCTTACCCCCACCCCCTTCAATTTGAGAATGTGCTTTTATCTTGTAAACGGTCGAGATCCCCACCCCTAAACCATATATTCTTGTATGGGACAATAAAACAAATCAAATGAAATATTGGGGGAGTCCGAAGGTTCACCCCCACCCCCTTCTTTTTGGAAACTTGTAAACTGTCAAGATCACCACCCTGAAACCATATATATTCTTGTATGGGACAATAAAACTAATCAAATGAAATAAAAGGCCAGTCCCCCGGGGTAACCCCCAACCCCTCCTGTTTGAGAACTTGTAAACAGTCGAGATCCCCACCCCTAAACCATATATATTCTTGTATGGGACAATAAAACAAATCAAATGAAATATAAGGCGAGTCCCCTGGGGTCACCCCCACCCCCTTCTGTTTAAGAACTTGTAAACGGTCGAAACCCCAACCCCTGAACCATATATATTCTTGTATGGGACAATAACACAAATCAAATGAAATATAAGGCGAGTCCCCGGGTAACCCCACCCCTTTTTTTGAAAACTTGTAAACGGTCAAGATCCCCACCCCGAAACCATATATATTCTTGTATGGGACAATAAAACAAATCAAATGAAATATAAGGCGAGTCCCCTGGAGTCACCCCACCCCTCCTGTTTAAGAACTTGTAAACGGTCGAGATCCCCACCCCTAAACCATATATATTCTTGTATGGGACAATAACACAAATCAAATGAAATATAAGGCGAGTCCCTGGGTCACCCCACCCCCTCCTGTTTAAGAACTTGTAAACGGTCGAGATCCCCACCCCTAAACCATATATATTCTTGTATGGGACAATAACACAAATCAAATGAAATATAGGGGAAGTCCAGGAGGTCACCCCCTCCCCCCTTCTTTTTGAAAACTTGTAAACGGTCAAGATCCCCACCCCGAAACCATATATATTCTTGTATGGGACAATAAAACAAATCTAATGAAATAAAAGGCGAGTCCCCTGGGGTCACCCCCACCCCCTCCTGTTGGAGAACTTGTAAACGGCCGAGATCCCCACCCCTAAACCATATATATTCTTGTATGGGACAATAAAACAAATCAAATGAAATTGAGGGGAAGTCCCCTGGGGTAACCCCCACCCCTCTTCTTTTTGAAAACTTGTAAACGGTCAAGATCCCCACCCCGAAACCATATTTATTCTTGTATGGGACAATAAAATAATTCAAATGAAATATAAGGCGAGTCCCTGGGTAACCCCACCCCTCCTGTTTAAGAACTTGTAAACGGTCGAGATCCCCACCCCTAAACCATATATATTCTTGTATGGGACAAAAACAAATCATATGAAATAAAGGATAAGTCCCTGGGATCCACCCCCGCCAAATCCATAGGCGTCACTTATGCATATCACAAACCAATTTGTACTGGACTTTGCCCAATGTCAGGCGACCATGGGAATGACGAATTATTGGAGCTTTGTTTGCGAGACTTCGTAACAGCATCCTGTTACAATTATTTCTTGTTACTGATAAGTTTTATAGATTTTGAAAAGACATTGTATTAATGATAAATAAAATTTTGGATTTTTTCTTCTTTTCTTTGATAAAATGTTTGAAGAATTTTGTGGCAAGTTTGTTATTCTGTAAAAACTAATTTTCTGAATGCTAATTTTTTTTTTGATGAAGTGAACTCCATTAAAAACTAAGCTTATATTGTCTATTAATAAACATATTTTAGATTTCTGATTTTGGGCCCAGTTTTCAAGTTGGTCCAAATCGGGGTCCAAAATTAAACTGTGTTTGATTTCAACATAAATTGAATATATATAGGGTTCTTTGAAATGCTTAATCTAAACCTGTATTTCTTTTCATTATTAATAAGATAATACCACATTGAGGTCCAAAGGGTCCTAAATTAAACTTTTGTTTAATTTCATTAAAAATTGAATTCTTTGGTTCTTTGATGTGCTGATTCTAACAATGTTTGAGTGTTAAATCATATCTAATTTTAGAGAACTTAGTCATCACTGGTTGTTGTCATTATATTATTGATTATAATTTGAAAAATTGCATCATATCTTATTTTAGAGAACTATTTATCCAGTTTGAGTTATTTCCCTTTGCACAGAAAATATTATGGATAAAATTAACCTGTGTTTCATTTCAACATGAATTGAATATATATAGGGTTCTTTCAAATGCTGAATCTTAACCTGTATTTAAATATTAGATTTTTGGGCCCAGTTTTCAAGTTGGTCCAAATCAGGGTCCAAAATTAAACTTTTGTTTGATTCAACAAAAATTGAATTTATGGGGTTCTTTGAAATGCTGAATCTAACCATGTATTGAGAGATTTTGGATTGTGGGCTCCTTTATCAAATTGGTCCACATTGAAGTCCAAAGGGTCCTAAATTAAACTTTTGTCTGATTTCATCAAAAATTGAATTCTTGGGGTTCTTTGATATGCTGATTCTAATATGTACTTAGATTTTGGATATTGGACCATAATAGGTATTTAAATGTCCAATTTCAAATATTTCAGTTCTTTGACCACATTCATTTTGTGTCACAAACCTATGCTGTGTCAAATATTCAATCACAATCCAAATTCAGAGCTGTTTTAAGCTTAAATGTAGTGTCCATACTTGCTCAACTGTTCAGGGTTCGACCTCTGCAGGAAAATCCGGTTTGCTGTCACTCTGACAGCCTCTTGTTAGACGTTTGTTAGCTGTTATTTTGAAAATATATGTGATGTTAACTGTTATTTACTTATTAGCTGTTATCTGTTTTCTTAAAATTGACATTGTTGTTAACTGTTTTCATGGGGAAAAATGGCCCTTGTTAGCTGTTTATGGTCAGTATACTTTTAAATGTTTTTATATCAAAATCAGTCGGGTCCAGGATTAATCCAGTATCTCTTATTATAGTCCTTTGTAATAATTCCCATTTTCAATGTATATATACATCTAAAGTTATCGTGAATTGGTTAATTCAACGTATGATAATAGTTTTTATACGACCACAAGGTTCCATACCTCAAAAGGAAGGTTGAGATTGATTTTGGAAGTCATGACCCAAATCGTTTAGGAATTAGGGACCGAAAAGGGGCCAAAAAACCAGTTTCCAAGTTGGTCCAAATTGAGGTCCAAAATTAAGCTTTGTTTGATTTCAACAAAAATTGAATATATGAGGTTCTATAATCACAATCCAAATTCAGAGCTGTATTGCACAATAAATAGAAATTATAAGAAAAGTCATGGTTAAAAATAGATATAGCATCAAATCTAATTTCAGAGAAGAAATTATGTATACATGTAGATATAGTTTGTTTACTCTTCATTATAAGATATTTTGAATATAATCACAGATTTACAGATTTTTCAAAGACTTTGTATTCAGTCTTACATCTAAACCCTTCAGAATGAAAGTTTCATATCTTCTCTCAATTATAACATGGTTAAGTAAGGCTGTAAATCTGTCATCTCATGCTGATAAAGGGACAGATAATTATTACTTAACAAACAGATGTTTAAAACAAAAAAACTGAGTTTGTTAACATGTAGAGATGATTGTGTCCAGTTTTTGGTATTACCACTCCAGGATCGGAACAATGAAGTAATGGAAATTTTGTTTATGACTAATCATGAAAATTAAATATTAAAATCAATGAAAGAAAGTTTGTGATGTATTAATTTCCTACACACTAGCTATTGTGTATATTTGTTTGATTATTTTGTAATTCTTTGTTTGTTATATTTCAATGTATTTCATGAGAGCCCCATGGAAGATTAGTTTTACAGCAAACTGTTTAACCCTCTTTGAAAAATAAATTATTAGTACATGTATTATTATTATTATGATTATTTTAGAAAAAAAAAAATTTTATTTGTATTCCTTTGAAAAGTACACACAATTTGCATTACATATTTACATTTGTAATGAACTAAATCTTCACATTTATTAATATGGATAAGTGTTGTGTATTTACTATTAATTCATTCATGTAGCAATTACCACATATTATCAAGAAAACAAATCATGTGGTATTCGTCAATTAACACACTTATAATTGGAGTGACAAATTCATTTGAAAATTTTGTGTTTTCTAAGTGGCGTTGCTAATAAGCTAGTTTTCAATTCATCATCATTTTGATGCGAAATCGTATGGACCCGTAGGACTATCCTCATCAGGTATCCCTGGCCACATGTTTCCCTTTTTGTAATATTAAGAATTGTCCAAATTTTTAATTTTTATGTATAGGGATACGACACCTGTTTATACATTCATTTCTCTTTTTCTTGTTTTTTTTTTTGTATTTCTTTATTTATATTGTTTTGCTTTAATCTTTTTTCCCTAAATTTATTTTGCATGCTATTTTATCTTTTGTCTGATTTTTATCTTTATAGATACTTTTTTCATTTTTGAATGTGTTAGATATTCTTCTTTAGATTTTTATGTCTTCTGTATGCAATAATCGGAGGTTTTGGAAATACTTTTTCTGTTTTGTTCGATTAGGTGGCAATGTTTTCTAATAGCTCTGCCGATCCGTTTAAATACTGGATAACATCTTGTTGCAAAGACGAGTGGTGGAGCCACTTTCTTATTTTTATAATTATATTTTAAATATTCTTTTCTTTATTCTTTTCTTGTGTTTGTTATAATTTTGTCGACCTCATTTTTGCATTGTCCTCTTTTAAGATCTTTTAAGAAGTTTAGACTTAAAAAGTTGAACTTCTTCATAGAAGTCTTTTGAGTTATAGCAAGATTTAATAAAGCAAATAATTTCTGCAGTTATGAAGCCTTTGAATACCGACGTAGGGTGGGCTGATATTCAAGATATTGAAAATTATCAGTTGGTTTTCTATATAGTTTAATGTCTAAAATTTGATTTATTTCAAATCTTTCATCTTTGAAGATAGTTATGTTTACATGATGATATTTCATTTGTAAATCTAATTAATGGGTTAATAGTATTAGCGATGTTGAAGAAGGCTAGAAGATTGTCCATACTGGAGTCAAATAGGACGAAGCCATCGTCCCGATAAATTGATGAATGAGTGATATTATTCTTAAACAGAAATAGTTCTAGGATTTTTTATATTATTTCAAATATTCATATATCAGCTAAGCTAGGACTCATGGGGTTTCCACATTTCTGTTTGAATATTTTATCATTAAATACAAATTCATCATTGCCTTAGTACGTAATTCAAAAGTTCTAAAATTTTATCTTCAGGTTGGAAAGGTACATGAATTGTCATATTTAATTTGAAGCATTTTCAAGGCTACATAAAATACTATTTCATGGTACTGTGACACGTTCAATTTTGATGATGAAAGAGGTTGTGTCCTTTGTATATGTCCATAGTTGCTTACAACTGGCTTTCTAAAATAGTCTATAAATAGACTTAATGATTCAATTTGATATTTTAGTCTTAAATATATGATTTTTTTGTTAGTTGTTATTTACTTTGAAGTAGCTGTCAGTAACTGCAAGTACTCTCATGTCTGTATATATATATATATACTTATAGTGTCTTTTTGTTGTTTGGGATGAGGGATGGATATATACCTTGCCAAGTCCTGTCTGTATTTTTATTTGATGTTTTTCTTTGTATCGATCTGATGAGTTGCGCCTTTTCAACCGATTTTTGTGGTCGTATATTGGTATGACGTTGGCGTCGTCGTCGTCGTCGTCGTCGTCGTCGTCGTCCGGCGTCGTCGTCGTCGTCCGAAGACACATATCTAACTTTAGTTTGTTCTTATGTTGTGCTGTTACACCACTGTCCCAGTTTGGGGGTGGGGGTTGAGCGCTCACAAACATGTTTAACCCCGTCACATTCTTTATGTGCTTGTCATGAGTCAGCAGCCTTTAGTTCAGTGGTTGTCGTTGGTTCATGTCTGTCATATTTGTTTTTCGTAAATTGTTTTGTTATAAATTAGGCCGTAAGTTTCCTCAATTGAATTGTTTCATATTTTTCATGTCGGGCTTTTTATAGCCGACTATACGGTATGGGTTTTCTCATTGTTGAAGGCCGTACGGTTGCCTATAATTGCTTACACCCACTTCATTTGAACTTTGGTGGATAGTTGTCTCATTGGCAATCATACCACATCTCCTGAATCTAACCATTTTTATACGACCGCAAAAAAAGGGTCCAAAATTTTGTGGTCGTATATTGGTATGACGTTGGCGTCGTCGTCGTCGTCGTCGTCGTCGTCGTCCGGCGTCGTCGTCGTCGTCCGAAGACGCATTGGTTTTCGCACTCTAACTTTAGTTTAAGTGAATGGATCTCTATGAAATTTTACCATAAGGTTCAATATCACAAAAGGAAGGTTGGGATTGATTTTGGGGTTATGGTACCAACAGTTAAGGAATTAGGGGCCAAAAGGGGCCAAAAATAAGCATTTTTGTAACTTCCAGACATAACTTGTGTGTTAGTGTATGGATCTCTCTGACATTGTACCACAAGGTTCCATATCACAAAGGGAATGCTGGGATTGATTTTGGGGTAATTGCCTCAAAATTTTAGGAATTAGGGGCCAAAAAGGGCAAAAACAAGCATTTTCTAGTTTCATGACAATAACTTGTGTGTAAGTGTATGGATCTTTCTGAAATTGTACTACAAGGTTCCATATCACAAAGGAAAGCTGGAATTGAGTTTGGGGTAATTGCCTGAAACATTTAGGAATTAGGGGCCAAAAAGGGCAAAAACAAGAATTTTCTAGTTTCCAGACAATAACTTGTGTGTAAGTGTATGGATCTTTCTGAAATTGTACTACAAGATTCCATATCACAAAGGGAAAGCTGGAATTGAGTTTGGGGTAATTGCCTGAAACGTTTAGGAATTAGGGGCCAAAAGGGGCCAATAATAAGCATTTTCTAGTTTCCAGACAATAACTTGTGTTCAAGTGTATGGATCTCTCTGAAATTGTACTGCAAGGTACCATACCTCAAAGGGAAGGCTGGGATTGAGTTTGGGGTGATGAATCATAAGAGGTTCAAAAATTTGGGGGTTCTTTTTTTTCTTTTAAAATTTTCCATTTTAAGTTGGTTATTTCTGATTTATATTTAAAAGCAAATAATAATGATATGGCAGGAGATACACACCTAACAGGATGTGTAAATTATTATATAATAAGTATTGTGCAATAGCAAGAAATTTTCAATTGCACAGTATTGCGCAATAGCAAGAAATCTTCAATTGCACAGTATTGTGCAATAGCAAGAAATATCCAATAGCACAATATTGCGCAATAGCAAGAAATTGTCAATTGTACAGTATTGCGCAATAGCAAGAAATATTCAATTGCACAGTATTGCGCAATTGCAAGAAATATTCAATTGCACAGTATTGTGCAAAAGAAGATACTTGGTATAAATTGCTTATTTCTTGACCAATTTCAATGGGGTTTTATTCTTGAACTCTTGGGGTTCTTTAATATGCTGAATCTAATCGTGTATTAAGTTTTTGGATTTTGGGCCCCGTTTTTAAATTGGTCCACATTGAGGTCCAAAGGGTCCAAAATTAAACTTTGTTTGATTTCATCAAAATTGAATTATTGGGGTTCTTTGATATGCCGAATCTAACCGTGTATTTAGATTCTTAATTTTTGGTCCCGTTTTCAAATTGGTCTACATTAAGGTCCAAAGGGTCCAAAATTAAACTTAGTTTGATTTTAACAAAATTGAATTCTTAGGGTTCTTTGATATGCTGAATCTAAACATGTATTTAGATTTTGATTATGGGCCCAGTTTTCAAGTTGGTCCAAATCAGGGTCCAAAATTAAACTTTGTGTGATTTCAACAAAATTGAATATATGGGGTTCTTTTATATGCTGAATCTAACCATGTATTTAGATTTTTAATTTTTGGGCCCTGTTATCAATTTTTTCCACATTGAGGTCAAAAGGGTCCAAAATTAAACTTTGTTTGATTTCATCAAAATTGAATTATTGGGGTTCTTTGATATGCCGAATCTAACCGTGTATTTAGATTCTTAATTTTGGGTCCCAATTTCAAATTGGTCTACATTAAGGTCCAAAGGGTCCAAAATTAAACTTAGTTTGATTTTAACAAAATTGAATTCATAGGGTTCTTTGATATGCTGAATCTAAACATGTATTTAGATTTTTGATTTTTGGGCCCCATTATCAACTTTGTCCACATTGAGGTCAAAAGGGTCCAAAATTAAACTTTGTTTGATTTCATAAAAATTGAACTCTTGGGGTTCTTTGATATGATGAATCTAACCATGTATTTAGATTTTGGATATTGGACCATAATAGATGAATGTTCAATTTAAAATTTTTAAGTTCTTAGACCACATTCATTCTGTGTCAGAAACCTATGCTGTGTCAAATATTTAATCACAATCCAAATTCAGAGCTGTATCAAGCTTGAATGTTGTGTCCATACTTGCCCCAACTATTCAGGGTTCGACCTCTGCGGTCGTATCAAGCTGCGCCCTGCGGAGCATTTTATTATATTAATGTACTTATGTTATTAACTGTTTTTTGCCTTTTGAATACTAGTATACTGTTTTCTGTTTTCTCATTTAAATTGCTGTTATCTGTTATCATTATTTAAAATTTATTGTTATCTGTTCTGAGCAAAATCAAAATTATTAACCTGTTAATGGACCCTCTTGCCCCCCACCCCTCATTTAATAATAATAATAATCTGTATTGTCCAATAAACAAATTAAACATGTTTGTGACAAAACATACACACACACACATATATATATATATATATATATTATATATATACAACTCGTCTAAACATCAGCCCAACAATGTTAGATCTGTAAATTTGCTTTCGCAAATTTTATGTTCTTCCCTCGCCGGGATTCGAACTCATGCTACTGAGATATCGTGACACCAAATCGCCTGCACTGTATCCGACGCGCTAGACCACACGACCACCTAGGCTTCACTATAATAAAGCTTTCAGTGGCCGGGTGTTACCTTTCCTCGTCAGTTCTAATCTAGCGTCGTAATACAGTACATGATATATAAGGCATGAAGATGGAATTGTTACATATCAGCTGAAATATCTATTGTAAAGGATCCTACAAATTAATGCAAGATACAGTCACAGAAATATATATATAGACTGTCTATATATATATATATATACAAGTCTAAATTGAAAACAACGTCGTTCAAACCTATGATTGCGTTGGATATATATATATATATATATATATAAGTCTAAAATTTGCACAACGATACTAATATAAGATGGTATTATAGGAAGATGTTGTTATTAAATCGTGTTGACAAATATTTCGGCTTAACAAATAGCCTTCGTCGGTGTCAATAATTTTAACAATACTGGTTGTAGGTTTAAAATAGATCAGTAATACAGGTAAGTTTTGGTCTATTGATTTTAATCCATAATCTTGAACATCTTAATATATAAACAAAACTCGATACTCTAATATACGTGACTGTGTATATTTACATTCCAAAATGAGTGAAAAACAAAACTTAGTATTTCTTATTGATGCCGTTTGGATGATGTACATTTAGTTTCTATATCCAAAAGCTTTCCCGAACCTGTCGCTGGGCATCACTCCAGTGAATGTTCTGTTCAATCACTAGGATTTTCATGCGATTAAAGTCGTCAAGTTTGTGACCTGATTGTCTGAAATGCTGAGAAACTGGGAGAAGTGGCTTCTTAGAGATATCACTCCTATGGCCATTGAGGCGTTTGTGGAAAGGCTGCTTTGACTCACCAACATATTGGAGGCCACAAACCGAACATTCCAGTATGTAAATAACGTTCATACTTTTGCAAGTAACATTGCAAAATATCTTATAGTTATTTTTGGTTGCCTTACTGTGAAACGTTGATGAATGCGAACGGTCAGCCGACGGAAAAAATATCGGAATTCGTTGACTTCCATCTTCGTCAACATGTTGAAGACTTACCATCTCACATTAAAGATACAACCGATTGTCTTAGAAAAATGCAGGCCTTAAATCCACTTCCCTCCGACACGACACTTGTTTCTATGGATGTCACCTCCATCTACACAAATATTCCACATGCAGATGGCATTGATGCATGTAAAGAAGTTTGGAATTCCAGACCAGTGAAACATCCACCTACTGAATGCCTGGTCAAAATGCTCACGCTGGTACTAAAGAAAAACAACTTCACTTTTGATGGAGATCATTATTTGCAAGTTAATGGAACTGCTATGGGCACCAAAATGTTCCATTCTCAATTTTATCCTTCATATGCCAACATATTCATGGGCAAATTAGAAAAACAACTCATTGAATCTTCCATCGAAAAACCGCTTTCCTGGTTTAGATTTATAGATGATGTGGATATGAAATGGAATAAAAGTGACGAGGATTTAGATACTTTCATCACTCATGCCAACAACATACATCCAAGTATCAAATTTACTCATGAGAAATCTAAATCCAAAATCGCCTTCCTTGATACTTCCAGCTCGCTCACAGATGGCATCATATCAACAGATCTATATTCTAAACCTACTGACACTCATCAATATCTGTCCCCTAAAAGTTGCCATCCTCCTCATCTGACTAAGAGCATCCCGTACAGTCAGGCACTAAGAGTCAAGCGAATATGTTCCAACTCAGAAACAACCAAAAAACAACTACGTCAACTTGAAACCCGCTTGAAGAGAAGGGGATACAAATACAGAAATATCAAAAAAAGTTTTCAGAAAGCGGAATCAATTCCTAGGAGTAAACTTTTAGAATACAAAGATAAAAATAAAAATAAAAGGACTCCATGTGTTCTCACTTACCACCCATCCCTCAAAAACAGCTTTAGTGTCATTCGTGAGCATTGGAAAGCAGTTGAAAAGAATTCCAAACTATCCAAGATTTTTCCTGAGCCTCCCATGATAGCTTTTAGGCAACCCAACAGTCTGCGGAACCTGCTAGTGCGGGCTGAAGTGTCTGATAATAGAAGTACTTCTGGAGAATGTCGTTCGTGTGAGGAAAAACGCTGCAAATACTGCCTACAGATGCAGCATTCATCAACGTTTCACAGTAAGGCAACCGATAATAACTATAAGATATTTTGCAATGTTACTTGCAAAAGTATGAACGTTATTTACATACTGGAATGTTCGGTTTGTGGCCTCCAATATGTTGGTGAGTCAAAGCACCTTTCCACAAACGCCTCAATGGCCATAGGAGTGATATCTCTAAGAAGCCACTTCTCTCAGTTTCTCAGCATTTCAGACAATCAGGTCACAAACTTGATGACTTTAATCGCATGAAAATCCTAGTGATTGAACAGAACATTCACTGGAGTGATGCCCAGCGACAGGTTCGGGAAAGCTTTTGGATAAAGGAACTAAATGTACATCATCCAAACGGCATCAATAAGAAATACTAAGTTTTGTTTTTCACTCATTTTGGAATGTAAATATACACAGTCACGTATATTAGAGTATCGAGTTTTGTTTCTATTATGATGTTCAAGATTATGGATTAAAATCAATAGACCAAAACTTACCTGTATTACTGATCTATTTTTAACCTACAATCAGTATTGTTAAAATTATTGACACCGACGAAGGCTATTTGTTAAGCCGAAATATTTGTCAACACGATTTAATAACAACATCTTCCTATAATACCATCTTATATTAGTATAGTTGTGCAAATTTTTAGACTTATATAATTTTTTCCTTATCTGCACAGTATCGTCTATTCTAGACGATCCGGTACATAGTAAATTTGCTGGTTGGTCCTTTTATAGGCTTCTATATATATATATATATATATATATATATATATGTATGTTTTTGTCATATAATTCGTCTCAAATTTAGCCCAACAATGTTAGATCTTTTGTTCTTCCCTCAGCGGGATTCGAACCCTTGAAAAAAACATGAAAAATTAAGCTGCTTCTGACCTCAGTTCTAATGACTGTTTCAAAAAATAGCCGATTATTTTCACATGTTCTGTTGATATAGGGTTTAATAATTTAATATTTTTTTGGTCTTTTGGAAGTGGCATAAATTCGTCTTCCCATTTTGATCTTTTAAATAAATCCAATCTTAATTTATTATTTATACTACACTCTAAGAGGAAATGTTCCTCGTTTTCAAGAACATTGCATAGTTTGCAATGAGTTAACCCTCTTTCTGCCGCTAATTTAATATAGTTGCATTTATAGTGTGCCAAAACAAACGGCCGGTTGAAGATTTTCATTAATAATCTCTTTTCTCAATATTTAATCACAGAAACGGTAATTTTATACTTGATTACCCGAAATATGAATATTCACAATGCACGCTCCATTTATTTAAGAGGACTGAAAAATATAGTCAAGAATCACAACGCCGCGATTGACTTCGAAATTATTATTTTTATAAATGTACACATACGTAAAACGATATACATGTATTGCGATATGACATTTTCAATAAATTGTATACCTGTTTTATAATGGAAGCAAAAGTCTCAAAATATTTATTTTCATTCGAAATGGGGGCGTTAAATTTGTAGGTGATCCTAGTATGCAAGCAAAATATGATTTATTTTCCTATCAAACATATCATCCTTCCCCAGTGGCAATCTAAATTGTCCGCACTTTATCTCGGTTCATTTATTCGAACGTACGGATGTTTTGTTAGTTAGTTATCGCTCTCAATATTGCATGAAATACTTGCCACTGGTATTGAGCAAACATGCAACAATTAATAAATAAAAAGATATGATATGCATACGAACTACCATGTGTATTTCATAATAGAAAATATAGATCAAAATATAATATCTTCAAGTCGTGAATGGTGATTGCTTCAGGTTAAAATGTAGACAATAGAAATCATTTTTACATCGGATGTGACCTTGAGAGGTCATACCGGTTTTATGTTGCCGCGGAAATTTCCTTGCCGTTTGACTTATAACCGCGAACGTATTTCGTATAATTACGCGGATTTTATCGAGTGCAAAATAACATTCCTTATCGCTTGTTATATATTAATTTCATCAATAAATATTCATGAAAATAATTTTTAAGAACATAGATAAATGATATGAAAATGTTTTGTCGTGAGAAATATATATATATCAATAACGAAATCATGAATACCGAAAATTTGTGTTAACGCGTGCGGAAGAATATCTCGAGAACGTTTTGCAACAAAAGCGGGAAAATATGAACTCAAATCCAATCTATTAGAAAAACGAATTATTACAGATGAGTGTCCACCATGCACTTGCACTGCACTATCATTAGAATAGTAGAATAGAATGATATATAAATGGATGAAAATTTGCCTGTAGAGTTATTAAGATGATCTGCTATATATATAACTGTTATACAAATATTAATATAATATATAACAACAAACCAGAGTATACTGATAACAAATGATTATATCACTACAATATAATAATAATTATTACGGTGAGGTTGAATTCCCTGTCATTTATTCATCATCCACACAAGAAATTGTCTCAGAAAAAAAAAATATATCTATGTAACTTTCAGATATAGAGATATGATTTTTTTTCTGATACAAGTGCTTGTGACCATCCACCAGAACTTGGGGTCATCCGATGTTCAGTACTTCAGTACTTTGATTAGATCATGTTCCCTCGTTTTCCTGTTCTCCAAATTCACATTTCAAACATTTCCGTAAAATTTTGTAAAGTCAACAAAATAGCAATAATAAACTTGATTAAGAAAAAGACAAAATGAATATGGATAATAATGTTTACCGAAACAAGGTTGAGAATGTAAAATTTGATCTGACACATAATACCTTACAACACGAAGTATATCAAAGAATCTGCTGCTGGGGGTTTTAATTATTTTTATTTGACATTGTTTTTATGGTCCAGGAGTGCCTTTATTTTGTTTATATTATTATTTTAGAGATTTTGTTCGGTTATTATCAATTATTAAAAGGTCTACTAAGCTAATCCGGTAACAAGGATAAATATATTCTTAGTCTTGTATTTTAGGGCGTTTGACTCAGTTATATATTTTACTTGACATAGATATAACAAAAGCGCTGATAAAATTATTGGCAATGTTTATCTAATATTCATTTTTTAAGATATGAAATATCAAAAAACTGTATTTCAAGGTTCAATATTTGTATTCTTAAATAATAATATTAAATGACAATCTTGGAGCAATAATCTTTATAAAAATGACTGTTACATCGCTTTTCCTAATCATGGCAAAATCGACGCGGGAAAAATTTAGGACGATGGGAATGCGCTGTTCTTCAGAGAAGCACAAGTTTTGCAACGTACAAATACGAAACTGTCTGGACTGTCTGGACGCTTTTGGCGCGACAAAGCAAGAAAAAACTCGGCAGCAGGTTTCACTGTATTTGAATTCTTGGATTAGTTATTCTTTTATTACATTGACCATGGACTCCTTAATGGTAATAAAGAAGAAAATAAAAGTAGCTACATCTTGTATACGCATTCTCAATTGTTTTGATATAACGTCATCGACAAAACCAATTGTTTTATCCTGCAATCAGCTAACTATTGTACAAATAACAGGTACACAAATAAATTTTTGCTTTATTTGTACTTGTACAAATAAAGTCTCCTGTTATCCCTCTTCCATGTTGAGCAAGCGGTAATGTGGATATTTCTTTTTGCGTACCAGTTCATTTTGGGGTCCTCTTCGCGGTCCGCGTTTAAACTATGTCGATTTCTTTGAAAAATTAGAGACAATGATTTAGATTTTAACAACTAAAGTTTCAAGTGTTGGGTGTAAATTTCAGGATAAAAACAATATATGTACATTGTCGGAAAATATAAAATTTATTTGTACTCGCTGCGAAACAGGAGAAAAGCTCGGCGAGCCTCGCTTTTCGTCCTGTTTCTAAAGCTCATACAAATAAATTCTATATTTTCCGACAATGTACATATATTGTATATGTATGACGTCTGTGGATTGACATTATTGGTTTTTATTTCCCTGGGAAATCACGGTAATTCATTGCAACCATGTAATAATTATAAAATGACTGATCCACGAATTCAAATATATAAAAATATTAAACGAATGACCGATCAACACATTAATACACCTACATATAAGAGCAAACTTAAAAGTTGCCATACACATTCTTAAATTTGTCCTAGCTACACCAAGGTACAAGGGTTCAGAAAATAAAAACAAATTTCACATTAAATCAGTTACCATAGCAACAAACCATGAACAACTTGTATATGGTAGATTTTCCTTGTTTTATCATCTTTTAATATAAAAATAAGAAGATGTGGTATGATTGCCAATGAGACAACTCACCACAAGAGACCAAAAGACACAGAAATTAACAACAATAGGTCACCGTACGACCTTCAACAATGAGCAAAGCCCATACCGCATAGTCAGCTATAAAAGGCCCCGAAAAGACAAATGTAAAACAATTCAAACGAGAAACATTTTAAGTATATATTAGATAGGAAAAGTATGTGCTCACCCAAGAAACAACTTTATGTTATATGGTAAAAATATGTCAATAGTTATAATAAAGTTTCTCTTGAATTATTTTGTTATTTCTTGTCTGTGCATGATGTTTCCACAAAGAAAACAATAATGGAACTGCATAAACTCTGCCGTTGTCTTTGTTTTCATGAAAATGATGCATATTATGACGTAACTGTGATGTCAAAACATCAAAAATCTTATGTTATTCATCTATATTTTTTTATTTTATGCATTTCGAAACATTGTGTTCAAATTTAACATAGTTCTCAAAATTTTTATTTCCTTGTGCCAAAACCAGGCCTTAATTAATGCCCCTACTTCTTTCAAGTCAAAAGCAACGTTTCAAGAACCTGGACTGACAAATGGGATATATTAAATACTACATCTGCCATTCTGAAACTTCCCAATTGTTGCATTAAATACAAAGGTAATGCACCTAGCAATCGAACGCTAATTTCCCAACAACAGTAATTTATAGTTGCAATGTCAGGTTATCCTTCACCCCTCTCCCCATTTTAAAATATCAAATAAAATTGAGAATGGAAATGGGGAATATGTCAAAGAGACAACAACCCGACCAAAGAGCAGACAACAGCCCAAGGCCACCAATGGGTCTTCAACGCAGCGAGAAAATCCCGCACCCGGAGGTGGTCCTCAGCTGACCCCTAAATAAAATTGTGTACTAGTTCAGTGAAAATGGACGTCACACTAAACTCCAAAACATATAAATGAACTAAAATTAAAAAACATACAAGACTAACAAAGGCCAGAGGCTCCTGACTTGGGACAGGCGCAAAAATGCGGTGGGGTTAAACATGTTTTGTGAAATCTCAACCCTCCCCCTATACCTCTAGCCAATGTAGAATAAAGAAACACATAGCAATACGCACAGTAAAACTCAGTTTAAAAGAAGTCCGAGTCCGATGTCAGAATAGGTAACAAAAGAAACTAAGCAAAATGACAATGATACATAAATTAACAAAGGACTACTAGCAGTTACTGACATGCCAGCTCCAGACCTCAATTAAACTGATTGAAAGATTATGTCTTCATCATATGAAAATCAAGTACAATCCCTCCCGTTAGGGGTTTAGTATCATACAATCATGAAATATATGAGAAGAACATAACCCGTATCATGCCAACAACTGGTTTAGAATAATAGTGTTTATTTCCGATGCAAAGACCCTATGAGTGAATCAATATTAATACCAAAATATGCAATCCTTAATGACCTGACAACAGTATCGTAACTATATCCTTTCCGAATAAGTCTGTTTAAAGGTTTGGTTAGCTTTTGAGGTGAATGCCGACATTTTTGTGCTTTGTAAAGAATATTACCATAAAATATTGGATGTGAAATACCTGAACGTATAAGATGTCTACATGTTGATTTATATTTACGAATGATGTCCTTGTACCGATGATGAAATTTAGTAAATGTTTTGACTAGTTTGTGATATCGAAAACCCTGGTGTAATAATTTTTCAGTAATACAGAGATTTCTTCCGTTGAAATCAAATACGTTGTTACAAACACGAGCGAATCGAACAAGTTGAGATATATAAACACCATAAGATGGTGACAAGGGAACGTCACCATCTAAAAATGGGTAATTAACAATAGGGAATGAAAAATCATCTCTTTTATCATAAATTTTGGTATTAAGCTTCCCGTTAAAGATAAAGATATCAAGATCCAGGAAAGGGCAGTGTTCATTGTTAGTATTAGCTTTATTTAAAGTCAGTTCGGCAGGATAAATCTCTTTAGTGTAAATACTGAAGTCGTCAAATGGGATTTTTTCCACAACTTTCAAGCCAGGCATCGTCCAGATATTTCCATATCAATATTTTTAGATATAAAAAAAATTAAACCGTCTCTAGCTTTTAGTGATGGATTTTAGTCCACGGCTTATAGTTGTGAAGAAATGTACGTTCTCGATGAAGGGTGTGAAGGTAACCATTGCTAAGACTTTGGGGAATACTTGGGAGAATTCATAAAACTTTAAAATGATATTGATAGTAATATGATGTCATTAAGATCCAAAAAGTCAGATTGAATCAGCATATAGTGCGCTCAAGGACATTCGTCTTGGGAAATAATTACATTAAATAGCAAGACAATTCTAAAAATAAATGAATTTGAAAAATCATTATAATAAATCAAAACAATAGATATCAATATTTGCATACAATTTCAAGATAAAATTCGCCATCAACATTAATTTATCAAAACAATGAAATCAATATAAAGAGGAATATATCCATTGGACACAGTTGCACCCGCTTGTAAATATGCAAGAGTCAATGTACTAATTCAAACCTATTGACGTTTTGTTTTCTTAGTAAATTAATAAATAGGCATAACACAAGAACGGTAAAAGTGACTCCATCCAAATTCGCACTTGATCTGTGTTTGGTGGTAATAAGTAGTGTGTAAAAGTTTCAGAACATTTGGTTGTGGCAAAGTAAGTTAGTGATCGGATAAGGCAAAATCAGAATTTTTCCCATTTATAAAGGGACATAATTCGAGAGTGGTGAAAGTGACGCCTCTTAAATTAGAACTTGATCTGTGTTTGGTGGTATAAGCATTGTGTATAAGTTGCATAACATTAGTTAAGGCAAATTAAAGATAGAGAACAGCAAACAATTTCGGGACGTACTTACGTACAGACGGACAAGGGTAACCCTTAATGCCTCATTCGTCTTGCTGCGGGAAAAAAAAACAATATATTAAAATTCCGATAAATAAATAAACTAACATGTAAATGAATATCTAATAGAAAGTTTCTTCTTTGCCCGCAATTTTTTCTCTAATCATTGGAAAGACTCAGCACAAACATATAGTTCCTGACAAAGCTATTCAGTTGTCAGTGTGAGAAAGAGAGGGAATTAGACGTGTATCTCGTCTGCTGCGGGAGTGTGCAGTGTATGCAGGGAAATAGCCCATGCAATACCAAAGAAGCAGTGATCTATCAAACTGGCAAAAAAAAAAATTAAAAAGTAATTATTGTGCTGACAAAATGGCTATTTGTAGCAACAAATTTTTATATTACATAAATTAAAGTTACAAAATGTACAAAATATTAGTAGTTGTAGTCTTACCGTGTATATTTTTCTAGTCTCATTGTGAAAATAAATTTTGTAGTTCAGCTGTGAAATTTTCTAGACCAATCTTAACTTAAAGTCTAAATCAGAAACCACAAAGTGAGTTAAGTTTGTTCTTAGTATAAAAATAAAATTATAAGACTAACTGTGAATTTCGAAACTCATCATCAGTAAAATTGAATATTGTAGAAAGTGTTACCAATTGTTAATCAATCCCAAATATAAGTAAAACCAAGTTTGTATACACTAGAGTTATCACACCATAGACTTAGTAACATCAAATCCGATTGGCATAAAGGAAAAATATATAATAAAATAATAACTCTTGAAAAACACGAAAAACAACCCAATATATAAAAAATTCGTAAGGGTTCCGCGGAGGGCGCATTACATTTGCGCGCATTTGGGGATTAAAGTAATTTACGTTTGCTCGCAGCTTTTGATTACATTTGCGCGCATTCATTTTAAAGGTAACACAGGTAAATATAAAGATAACTATGATAAATATGTCGATAGTTATTAATTTTGAACATATTTTATCATTCTTAATTATAATAAAATTGATTTGATTTTGATTTTTGGTGTTTTAACGCCACTTTTAAGCACCGCTTTTGGGCTATTTCGTGGCGGCCAGTTTTTATTGGTGGAGGAAGCCGGAGTGCCCGGAGAAAACCACCGACCTTCGATAGGAAAACTGACAATCCTAGTCAATTAAGATTGGAGTCGAGTGCACCCGCACGAGCGGGGTTCGAACTCACAACCTCAGTGTTGACTGGCTAGTGATTACAGTAGTAACTACTTAGACCACTCGGCCACCGAGGCCCCCTAATAAAATTGAGAATGGAAATGGGGAATATGTCAAAGAGACAACAACCCGACCAAAGAGCAGACAATATAATTTTCATATTAATCCGAAAAAAAAATATATATATTAAGTGATTATCCATGTATTTTTGTGTTTCCTGACATTATTTTAGAATTTCAAAACAACCAGAAATTTCAAACTAAGAGGGCTTGAAATATCAGCAGTTGTACGTAGAAGTGAGAAAGAAAAAACTGAGTAATTGATGGAGTAATTCCAAGAATACCAGAATAAACTCGGAGAATTTGAATGAATTTAACCATGGAAGTATTGTATTGACTTTACATTTTACTTCCATGGACTAACGGAAGAGGTAATTTAAATAATTTAGATAAAAATAGTAAATACATATAATCTACCTGTATTTACTTGAGTTTACCTGTAAAATAAATGCGCGCAAATGTAATCAAAAGCTGCGCGCAAACGTAATGATTTTTGCGCGCAAATGTAATGGTAATGCGCGCAAACGTAATGCACCGTCCGAAGAACCCAGTGTCTCGCCTACCTTTGCTGTTGTCTATGTTTTCAGTGTGATAGGGGAATGCACATAATAGATTTACAGTTAATGAAATAAAACGTTTGAAATGTATGAAAAAAGTTATGCTTGTAAAAAATGAATACAGTATGCAATCAAATCTATAGATTTATAAAAGAGTTGAAATTGAATGGGAAAAAATTATTAAAAATTTTCCTCTAGATACTATCTTTTGATTGTAAGAAGCTTCTGTCCAAGTTTGGTAAAAATCCAGGATGGTTTATGAATCTAATAATGTTTCAAAAACTTTAACTGCAGACTGTATGTAATGTTAACTGGAAGAAAAACTAAGTCCATTTATAAGTAATATACGGAAAAACAGGTCTTATGTTATTCATCTATATTTTTTATTTTATGCATTTCGAAACATTGTGTCAAATTTAACATAGTTCTCAAAATTTTATTTCCTTGTGCCAAAACCGGCCTTAATGCCCTACTTCTTTCAAGTCAAAAGCAACGTTTCAAGAACCTGGACTGACAAATGGGGTATATTAAATATTACATCTGCCATTCTGAAACTTCCCAACTGTTGCATTAAATACAAAGGTAATGCACCTAACAATCGAACGCTAATTTCCCAACAACAGATATTTATAGTTGCAATGTCAGGTTATCCTTCGACCCTCTCCCCATTTTAAAATATCAAATAAAATTGAGAATGGAAATGGGGAATATGTCAGAGACAACAACCCGACCAAAGAGCAGACAACAGCCCAAGGCCACCAATGGGTCTTCAACGCAGCGAGAAAATCCCGCACCCGGAGGTGGTCCTCAGCTGACCCCTAAATAAAATTGTGTACTAGTTCAGTGAAAATGGACGTCACACTAAACTCCAAAACATATAAATGAACTAAAATTAAAAAACATACAAGACTAACAAATGCCAGAGGCTCCTGACTTGGAACAGGCGCAAAAATGCGGTGGGGTTAAACATGTTTTGTGAAATCTTAACCCTCCCCCTATACCTCTAGCCAATGTAGAATAAAGAAACACATAGCAATACGCACAGTAAAACTCAGTTTAAAAGAAGTCCGAGTCCGATGTCAGAATAGGTAACAAAAGAAACTAAGCAAAATGACAATGATACATAAATTAACAAAGGACTACTAGCAGTTACTGACATGCCAGCTCCAGACCTCAATTAAACTGATTGAAAGATTATATCTTCATCATATGAAAATCAAGTACAATCCCTCCCGTTAGGGGTTTAGTATCATACAATCATGAAATAAACGAGAAGAACATAACCCGTATCATGCCAACAACTGGTTTAGAATAATAGAGTTTATTTCCGATGCAAAGACCCTATGAGTGAATCAATATTAATACCAAAATATGCAATCCTTAATGACCTGACAACAGTATCGTCCTTTCCTAATAAGTCTGTTTAAAGGTTTGGTTAGCTTTTGAGGTGAATGCCGACATTTTCGTGCTTTGTTAAGAATATTACCATAAAATGTTGGATGTGAAATACCTGAACGTATAAGATGTCTACATGTTGATTTATATTTACGAATGATGTCCTTGTACCGATGATGAAATTTAGTAAATGTTTTGACTAGTTTGTGATATCGAAAACCCTGGTGTAATAATTTTTCAGTAATACAGAGATTTCTTTCGTTGAAATCAAATACGTTGTTACAAACACGAGCGAATCGAACAAGTTGAGATATATAACACCATAAGATGGTGACAAGGAACGTCACCATCTAAAATGGGTAATTAACAATAGGGAATGAAAATCATCTCTTTTATCATAAATTTTGGTATTAAGCTTCCCGTTAAAGATATAGATATCAAGATCCAGGAAAGGGCAGTGTTCATTGTTAGTATTAGCTTTATTTAAAGTCAGTTCGGCAGGATAAATCTCTTTAGTGTAGATACTAAAGTCGTCAAAGTGGGATTTTTTTCCCACAACTTCCAAGCCAGGCATCGTCGAGATATTTCCATATCAATATTTTTAGATATAAAAAAAATTAAACCGTCTCTAGCTTTTAGTGATGGATTTTAGTCCACGGCTTATAGTTGTGAAGAAATGTACGTTCTCGATGAAGTGTATGAAGGTAGCCATTGCTAAGACTTTGGGGAATACTTGGGAGAATTAATAAAACTTTAAAATGATATTGATAGTAATATGATGTCATTAAGATCCAAAAGGTCAGATTGAATCAGCATATAGTGCGCTCAAGGACATTCGTCTTGGGAAATAATTACATTAAATAACAAGACAATTCTAAAAATAAATGAATTTGAAAATCATTATAATAAATCAAAACAATAGATATCAATATTTGCATACAATTTCAAGATAAAATTCGCCATCAAC
>CM029601.1:87669259-87841954 GCA_017311375.1 Mytilus coruscus
ATATCAAAGACACCCGTTTTGTTTTGAAACAAATGTTAGACTTTGAAATATATTTATTCTGTATTCCTTCACAAATTTTTTTTTCCTTTTTCAAGCAAACTTTTATTAAAACTACAGTTTTTTTAAACAAATATCAGACCTTACCTTAAGATTGCGTTGGTACAATGAAACGAAATATCAATTATCGCTTTTCATATTCTTTGATATGTGATTTAAACTTTGACACGTTAATGCATTTCCTTTGCATCCAAATTTGCTGTTCAAATGAAAATAATAAAACAAGTTATGACTTTTCAACAATAAATTCAATCTTTTGATATAGTTTATAAACAATGCTGAATTAGATAAAGTTAGATGGTAACTCTGATATTTGCGTTTGTATATGTATCCACTATTTTGTTGTGTAGCAATACTGTGATTTTCCCGCTCTTTTATTTTCTTAAAAGTCTCTTCCTTTTCTTGATCAATATAATATTATAAACTGACAGAAATTATGAGATAGTGAAATTTGTTTTCTTACTATTAAAATACATTTATTTCTTTTGTTGGATTTTAGGATTTCACAATGTTTGATATAGTAATACTATTTATATGTTTAAAAACTGGTTAGGCAGTTGTAAAACGAGTTCTCTGTTATTTTGGATCTAGATATAGGGCAATATGCACGTGAAATCCTTCGGCGGTTTAAAGGTTGGGGTTCTGTTATACAACGCCTGTCTTTGGCATGTCGAGAAAAAGTTCGTGAAAGAATAAGTAACGATGGTCGCCTTGCAATCGGACCGTGAAAGCAAAAATACAAATTAACTGCAAAATCTGAAATATCCATTGTATCATCAACAGCAGAAAAATCAGTATAAAGAAATATATCTGTCGAAATTGTTCAACTTGCTTAGTAATGCTGTGCACAGGTAAAGAAAATGCTGTACTTTTGAAGAAAACTCAAAAGCCGACACATAACCTTCAAATCATTAGAGAAACCAACGTTTTGGAACTACAATGGTCTGATTCCTATAAATTATGTTATATTCGAAACTAAATGTTTTATCTGTCAGATAGTCAAGTTTATCGTCTTATTTATGAAAATGGACCATAAAGAGTTTATGTCTTTTTAATCCAGCGGTCAAGTCCAATATTTTGGCACAATTGATCACTGTATAGTAAAAGCATGAAACTTTGCACAGCGTTAGTTATGATGATTATAAACAGCTTTGGATATAGATCCATCTAAAAATCCTTAATGGTCACCAAATTCAAAATTGCCGACAATAGTCAAGAGACTAAGTCCACATACTGGTATGATTGATCTTATAGTAAAATCTTTAAACTTTTCACAGTGCGAGTAATGATACTAACAAAAATGTGGATATGGAGTCCAAAAGAAAACCCACAATGGTCGCCAATATTCAAGAGGCTTAGTCCAATATATTGGTATAATTGATCACTGTGTCTTTATAGTAATAGCATGAATCCTGCACAGTGTTAGATATGATGCTTATAAACATTTTGGATAAGCCATCTAAATAATTCCGAAATGGCCGTCATTTAAAATGGCGGCCAATAGTCAAGAGGCTAAGTCCATTATAATTTATATATTGGTATAATTGACCACTTTATAGTCAAAGCAGAACGATTTTGCAATTGTATATGATGCTAATGGACATTTTGAATATGAAACTATCTACAGCCGGACAGCAATCCCTGATTTGTCCGTTAAAACCCCGCACATTATCCGATAATCAGTGGAGATAATTCTCAAAGCGTCAACATGTCGCTGCGCAGAAAATATTCCCGCAGAAGACGACCCGTAGGAAATCGTAAATTTGTGAATTTTAAAGAACCCAAACGTATCATGAGCTGTATACATGATATCATAGATTTAAAATTATTAGAAAATATAGAAGTCGATAATGGATCGTTGAAATGAAATTCGTCATTGAATTTCAGTTCGGAACCGGAACTGAATCATTGACAAATTCTTGAGCTCGACGACCGATCAGGTCTGGTTACCAGGAATAACATGAACTGGTCATTTTGATAAACTGAACATGGAGAACAGAACTGATGGTCACATGACGTTCACCGTTACTACGACAGGTCAATTCAATCATCACACCAGACATTGTCACAGGACAGGTACATTCTGATTAAATATTGCTAAGATTCCTGCTCTTGACCAACACAGCTCAGAACATACAAATTGTCACAGCGGAAATCACATGTCATGGATTCAAATGAATACAATCATGCGTTTAGTCGATTTATTCTTACACTCATTCAGCACATCAATTTCAGCACACATCTCTAGATCTATTTCAAATGCAACACAATTTAAAATCAGCACATTACAGCAAGAACCATGAAATAATCACTCATCAGCACATTTGAGTCCAGCCATTGACATGCACATACTACACAGCAGTCACAGAGTCAGATTGACATTCTACCAGATCATGATCAGTCCATCCTCATCAGATAGCATGAGGACAAACATTTGACGAATTTCATCCTTCAGCCAATGTTGCAAGAAATTTTTATGGGGAAAAAATTTTAACTTTAAAAATTTAAAATCAAAATATGAAAAAAGGGATAAAGTCCCAAAATTTTAAAATCTATTTTAAAAAAAAGTTTTTTTAAAAATTAAAAGGGAAAAAAATTTAAATTGTTTTTTAAATTTTTTACAATTTTTAAAATAAAATAAACTGGTTGGGTTGCCAAAATTTTTGGTTTTTTTTTTGTTTTTTAAATTTTTAAATTTTTGTTAAATTTTAAAATTAATTTTTTTTTTTAAATTTTAAATTTAAAAAATAAATTTTTTTTTCCCTGGCAAACAGGAAAATTTTTCAAAAATAAAATTTAATCGTTTTGTTTTCATTTTTAAAGGGTTTTTTTTTTAAAAATTGGTTTTGGGTTAAATTTAACTTTTTTATAAAAATAAAATGGGTTTTTGGGAAAAAAAATTTAATTTTTAAAAGGGGAAAATTTAATGTTGCCCAAATTTAAAAAATTTTCCCTCCCTATTTTAAAATTTAAAAAAATTTATTTTAAAAAACAATTTTTTAATTTTCACAAAAAAAGTTTTAAAATTAATTTCCAAATTTAAAAATTCGTTAAAATTTTTTTGGAGTAAAACCTTTCCAAAAAAAGTTTAAATTGGGGTTTTTTGAAATAAAACAAAAAAATGGAAATTTGAATTTTTTGGGGTTTTTTCCCGGGTTTAAAATTTTTAATTAATTTTTTTTTTTTCCCTTTTGGGTTTAAAAAATTAATTCTTGAATGTTTTTCCCCAAATTTTGGGTTAAAAGTGTTTAATTAACGGAAAAAAAGGGAAAACTTTGTTAAAAGGGGAATTTGTAAAATATTTTAAAAAAAATTTTTTTAATTAAAATATTTAAAAAAGGGGAAATTTTTAAATTTTTTAAATTTTTTTCAAAAAATTGAAAATTGGAATTTTAAACCCTTTTAAAAGGGGTTGGGAAATTTTTTTGACCCTTTTCTTTTTAAAATCCTCCTTTTTTTAAAAATGGGCGGGAAAAATATTTTTGAAAAAATTTAAGATTTTTTTTTGAAAAAAATTTTTTTAATTTTTTTTGGTCCCCAAAAAAAAAAAGGTTTCAAAAGAAATATTTTAAATTTTTTTAATTTTAAATAAAATTTTTTAAAAAAAATTTGAATGTAAAAGAAAATTTTTTATTTACCTTTGGATAAATTTTTTTCCCTTAAAAGTTTAATTTTTTTATAACAATTTTAAATTTTTTGGGGTTTTATAAATTTTGAAATTTTAAATTTTAAATTTATTTTTAAAAAATGAAATTTTAAAATTAATTTTTTTTTCCCAAAATTTTTTGCGTTATTTTTTGAAAAAAATTTTGTTTTAATTTTTGGGTTATTAAACCTTTTACCCTTTTCTAATTTTTTTTAATAAAAATTTTAAAAAAATAAAAAATTTTAAAAGTTTTCTTTTTTTTTATTTTTTTAAAAAAATTTCTTTTAAATTGATTAAAATTCGGGGGTTTTTTTCTTTTAAAATTTTAAATTTTGTTTTTAATTTTGAAATTTTAAATTTTTTGATTTTAAAAATTTTTGGCCTGGGTTTTGGTTTGAAATTTATTTTTTAAACAAAAGTTTTTAAATATTCATTTCCCTTTTTAAAATTAAAAAGGGTGTTAAAAAGGGTTTCAAAATATTTAAATTTTCAAAAATTTTTATTTCTTTTATAAAATTTTTTTCAATTTGTTTTTTTTAAAACATTTTTAACCCGTTTTTGAATAAAACCTTTTGGGGAAAAATTTTTAAAAAATTTTAATAAATTTGAAAATTTATTTTATTTGAATTGTTAAAAATTTAAAAAATTTTTAAAATGGTTAACAAATGAAATTTTTCCTTTTTCCAAAAATGACTTCTTTCCCAATTTTTAAAAATTTATTTAATTTAAAACTTTTTCCTTTTTTTTAAAAAAAAAACCCGGGTTTTTGTTTTTTTTTTTTTTTTAAATTTTTAAATTTTTTTCAAATTAAATTTAATTTTTTTTTTACAAAAATTTTTTTTTTAATAAATAATATTTTTTTTATTAATTTTTTCCCCTTTTTTTTAATTTAAAAAAATTTTATTTTTATAAAACTCTAAAAAAATAAAAAAATTTTTAAAATTTTTTTTAAACGGAAAAAATGGGAAAAGATGGGTTTTCAGTTATTTAAAAAGAAAATTTAAAAACCCAAAAAATTTTTAAAACTTTTGTTTGGTTTTTTTATTTTTAAAGCAAATTTTGGGAAAAACATTAAAAATTTTGAAAATTTTTAAAAAACCCTTTAAATTTTCCCCAAAAGAAAAACCTTTTAAATTTTTTTTAAATCCCAAAATTTTTTAAATTAAAATCCCCTTTTTAATTTGGGTAATTTTGAAAATTTTTAAAATTTTTTAAAGTAAAATTTTTACTTTGTTAAATGGATTGGCCATTTAAAAAAAAGGGAAAATTTTTAAAACTTTATTTGAAGTTTAAAAAAAAATACTTTTATTTTTTTTTAAAACTAAATTTTTTTTTTTTTAAAACGAGCATTGGAAAGAAAAAAAAGTTTTTTGGTTAAAAATTTTAATTTTTTGGATAAAAGGAATTTTTTTTGTTTTAAAATTTAAAAAATTTTTTGGGGAAAAATTAAAAATTTTTAAAAAAAATTTTTTAAATAAAAATTTTTCCATTTTTTTCTTTTAAAAATAAATTTGGGTTTTAAAAAAATTTCTTTAAAAAAAAAATTTAAACAAATTTTAAATTGGGTTTTTTAATTTTATTTGGTTTTAATTTTTTAAATTTTTTAATTTTTATTTTTAAAATTAACCGTTTTTAAAATAAAATACTTAAGAAAGAATTTTTTTTTAAAAAACAGGGAAATTTTTTAACTTAAAAATAAAAAATTTTCCATGGAAAAACTTTATTTTTTGTTTTTTTTAGAAAATTTTTTTAAAAAGGTTTTTAGTTTTTTTTTGAATTTGAAAATTTAAAAAAAAAACCTTTTTTTCAAAATGTTTTTTATTTTATTAAAATTTGAAAGTTTCCAAAAAAAAAAACACTTGGTTTTAAAATTTCGTTAATTTCCTTTAGGGAAAAATATTTCCCAAATTTTTAAACTTTAAAAAATTTTTTTAATTTTTGTTTTTTGTTAAAAGATAAAATTTTTCATAAACTTTTTTAATATTTTAAACCCTTGGTTTTAATTTTTAAATTTATAAATAATTTTCCCTTTGGGATTTTAAAATTTTTCCATTTTTTAAAAAAGAAAATTTTTTTTCTTTTTTCTTTTTAATTTTTTTGGGAAATAATTTTAATTATTTTAAAAACCAGGGCCAAAGCAAACCCCTTTTTTTTTGAAAGTTTTAAATTTTCCCAAATTTTTTAATCTTTATTCCCTTACTTAAAATTTTTTTTTAAAAAAAAACAATTTGGAATTTTAAAAATTTAAAACCCAAATATTCAAAAATAAAAAAATTTTTTTAAAAATTTTTTAAAAATTAAAATTTTGAATTTTTTTTTAAAATTTTTATTTAAAATTAATTTTTTTTTTCCCTTTTATTTAAAAAGGGAAATTTAATGAATAAAATTAAAAAAAAAAATTCTTGTTTTTAAATTAGCCAAAAAATTTTAAAAATTTTTTCCCAAATTTTCTTTAAAGGGGTTTTCCCAGAAAGTAAAATTTTAAAAAATTTAAAGAATTTGGGGTTTTTTTTTTAAATCTTTGTTTAAATTTTTTATGTTTTAAAATTTTTTTTGGGGAAAGGTAATAAATTTTTTATTTTTATGGAATAAATTTCAAATCGAAAATTTTAAAAAATTTAAGGAACCCAAATAATTGGAAAATTTTTAACTTTTAATTAAAATTTTGAAAACCGTTAAAATTTTATTTTAAATTTTTTTGAACCTTTATAAATTTTTTTAAATTTTCCACCCCTTTTTTTTTCTTAAACCCAATTTTTATTTTTTAATTTTTACCTTTTTTTAAAAGAAAAGGCTTTGTTGTTTTTTTTTAAATTTTTTTTAAAATTATAAACAACAAATTTGGTTTTACAAAAAATTTCTTTTTGAGTTTTTGAAATTTATAATAATTTGTTTTCCGTTTGAAACAAAATTGTTTTTAGAAATTTAAAATTTAAAATTTATTTACAACTTTAATTAATTTTTCGGTTTTAAAAATTGACATCCTTTAAAACTCAAACTGAAAAATTTAAATTTGTTTAAAAAATTTTTATTGTTTAAAATTTTAAAGAAACCCAATTTTCCTATTTATTTTAAAGTTAAAAATCCAAATTCCATAAAATAAGTGTAATATTTTAAATTTGGGATTTTCGGAAAACAACGGGAAAAAATTTTAAAACGCAAATTCCATTAGAAAATGAAAATTATTTTTCAAATTTTTCAAAAATTTAAAATTTTTTTGTTTTTTATGAAGTTACCAAATTTGTAAATTTTTGAAAAATTTGAAAAATGCATTTTTTCTAAAGGTTTTGAATTATAAATTTTTTGTTTTTAAAAATTTAAAAGTTAAAAAAAAATAGGTGTTTTAAAAATTTGGAACCACTTTTTATTTTTCAAAAAAATTTTTTTGACCTTTTTAT
This sequence comes from Mytilus coruscus, assembly GCA_017311375.1. NCBI lineage: Eukaryota > Metazoa > Mollusca > Bivalvia > Mytilida > Mytilidae > Mytilus > Mytilus coruscus. The sequence continues at coordinate 87,676,361 of CM029601.1, forward strand.
TTTTCACCAATTTAAAAAAAAATTTGAATTTTCAAAACCGATAGAAAATTGTGTTTTAAAAAAAAATTGTTAAAAGGCTATTAAATTAATTTTTTAAAAAAACAAATTAATAAAAATAAAAGAAAAAAAGAAAATTTTAAAAAGTTAAAAGGAAAATACTTTCTTTTTAAAATCTTTTTTTAAAAAATTTTAAAAAAAAATTTTAAATTTATCAAAGGGTTATTTTTTAAAAATTTAATAAGAAATTCAATAAAGTTTCAAGAATAAAAAATTTTTTTTTCAAAAATCCCAAAAAGATAAGGTTTTAACTTCGAAGAAAAAGTCCCTTTTAATTTTAAAATTTTGAAAAAGTTTTATTTTTTTAGGCCCAAATTTTCTTTTAAAATCTAATGTTGTTTTTAAAAATAAAAATCCCCCCTTTAAAAGTTTTTAAATTAATTTTTTTAGAAAAGCAAAAATTTCCAAATTTTCAATTTGAAAAAACATTAAAAAAATTTTATTCCTTTTAAACAATAATATGTTTTAAAAGAAAAAAAAAAAATTTAGTTGCATCAATTATTTTATTTTTGTTAAAATTAACCAAATTTTTTTGAAAAAATGGGTTTGGAAAAAATTTTTCTATGGGAAAAATTAAAAAGTAGCAAAAAATTTTAAAGGAAATAAAAATTTAAAATCGTTAAATTTTCAATTTAAATTTTTGAAAAAAAAATTTAAATAAATTAAAATTCCTTTTAAAATTTTGAAAATATCTTTTTAAAAAAAATTTTTAAAATTTGGCCCAATTTTAAAAAAGTTAAAAAATTTTTTTAAAGAAACATTAAGTGCAGTTCTTTTAATGGCCTTTTTGTGAATTTTAAAAATTTTGGCTTTAAAAAAGGGGGTTTGGAAATCTTTTTCCCCTTTTTTTTCATCCTTTTTAACCCTACCAATTTAAAAAAAACCCAATGTATATGGTTCCTTTTTAAAAGGTTTTACTTTAGCAATTGCTTAATTTTTTTTGAAAAAATTAATTTTTAAAAACTTTTACATTTTTTTGTTCTTTTAAAAAATTTTTAAAGAAAAATTAATAAAATTTTGGAAGTCAGTTTTGAAAGATTTTGGAAATAAAAATTTTACCAAATAAAAATTAAAAATGGAAAATCATTTCAGGAAAAAATTTTTTTAAAAACCCGGGGAAAATTTTAATTTTTTAAATTAAAAACCCTTAGAAACTTTTTCCCAAAAAAAATTAAAGGCAAAAACCTCAAAAATTTATTTTTGGGAAACATAAAAAACTTGAAATTTTAAAGATTAAAAAAAATTATTCAGGGTAAGGGCAAAGTATTCTAAAAAAGAAGGAAAAGAAAAAAAAAAAACACCCAATACTTTACCCTTTGGGAAAAATTTAAACCCAAAGCTAAAACGAAAATTTAAAAGTAAAACACAAAACGAAAATTTTTGGTAATGTTTTATTTCGTTTGTAGGGATTTTTTTGGAAATAAAAGGAATTTTTATTTTTTTTTTATAAAATAAACCCCAACTTTTTAAAAGGAAAAGTTTTAAAAAATTATGATCAAAAAAGGAGGAAAACAATAGAAAGGTTTTTAGTTTTATTTCCTGGGGCCTTTAAAATTTAAACCCTTAAATTTTCCCCGCCTATTTTTACTTTGAAAATGGGGGTATTTGTTCTGAAAAAAAAAGGGTTTTTAAAAACTTTAAAAAAATTTTTTTTTAAAAAAAATTTTTAAACTTTGCCAAATTTAAGCAGAAGATGAAAATAAAAAATTTCCCTTCTCGGGAAATTTGGGAATTCAACCATTGGGATTTAAACTTTTTTTTAAAAGTTTTAATAGGGAAGTTTTTAATTGAAACCAAAAAACCCATCTGGGCATTTGAAATTAAAAAATTTCGTTGGTTAACAAATTTTGTTGAAAAATTCCCCGGGGGAAAGTCCCAATCCGGAAAACAAAATAAACCAAAAGAATATTTAAAATGAATTGAGAAAATTTTGAAGAAAAAAAAAAAAAATATTTTTAAAAAAAAAAAATTAAAAGGAAAAAAAAAATTTTGCGGGTTTAAAATTTTGAAATTGGGGAAAAACCGGGTTTAGAAACAACCCTTTTTCAAAATTTTTTGTTATGAAATTGGGGAAAATCTTCCCAAAAAGGGTTTAAAAAGAAATTTTTTTTAAAAAAAATTTTTGGAAAATTTTTGGAAAGTGTTACAAGTAAAATTGGGATTTGGATTAAAACATTTTAAAAATGTTGGGAAAGCCTGAAAAGTTTTAATGAAAGGGTTTTTTTTGGTATTGGACTTTTTTGACCTTTTAAATAGTTAAACAAAATAATTTTTGTTTTAAAATTTATTTTTTAGTGAATTCAGGAGGGAAAAACTTTCGAAAGTATAAGATATTTTAAAAATTATTGTTAAAATGAAAATCAAAAAAAATTTAATAATTTTAAAAAATATTATAAAAATTTCCTTTAAATTGTCCCAGGATTTAAAATTTGAAATGGAAAAAATTTGTTTAACCCTTTTTTTTCATTTAATTATTTTAAATAACCCAAAATTTTTTAAAAAATTTTAAAAATGTCCCTTGTAAAAAAGCTGTGTTTTTTTTTGTAAAAAATTTTTTTAAAACCAAAATTAAACAAAAAAAAAAAAGAATGATTGAATTTTTGGGTTTCAAAAAATTTTTTTTAAATATATTTTTGGAAAAATCGGGCCCGTGGGTTTAACCGCATTTTAAAAATTGATTCCCCAAAGGGTTTAAAATTTTTGTAAAAAAGGGGAAAAATAAAATTTCCTCAATTTTGTTTTTAAAAATTTTTTTCAAAAATTATTTTTATCGTATTTGAAGAAAAATTTTTTAAAATGAAAATATCTTACCCTTCATTTAAATTGATGGGGAATTTTTGCAAATTAAAAAAAAAAAAAAAAAGAATGATTCTTTTTTGGGAAAAAATAACTTTAAATTTGTATTAAAAAAAAAAAACTTTATCCTGAAAAAGGGTTTGAAAGAAAGCCTTTTTTTTCAAAAAAAAAATTTTTGTTTTTGAAAAACCCCAAAACCTTTTAAAGTAAAAAATTTTTTTTTAAAAATTTAATTAAATGAGGGGTGTTTTGACCGGGAAAAAATTATTCTGTTTGGGTTTTACAAAATTTGAAATATTTAAAAAAAATTTATAACTTCCAAAATGGGGGTTTAGGAAAACCAATTTTTCCCCATTTTAAAAAAAAAATGTTTGTCCCGTTCAGGAAAAAAGGGTTGTGGTTTTCCTTTGAGGTGGTAAATATTTTGCCATTTTTTGCGTTTGTTTTAAATTTCCTCGGGGTCAAAAATTTGGAAAGGGACCATAAATTATTTTTAAAAACCGATTTCCCAACCAAAGGGAAAATTTACAATAGGGGAAATGGGTTTTTTGATTCACCATTCAATGATTCAGAAACAGATTTTTTCCTTTGTAGATCTACATGAAATTTTATTTTATAAAAATTATGGGTATGAAACGTACATGTTTTATTTATTCTATTCTAGGGTACTATTTTTAGAAAATTTCTGTTAAAACTCATTGTCAGTTATATCTGTGAACTAAAGTTGTTTTTTACATTCTATATGGGTGTTACATATGTTTATATATGCAATAATTAAGTAATTATGAATCTGAGGTCTAATGATGAACACTGAAATGTAACAACTCCTGGTCACTGGCATTACTTCCCATGACAATGTTTATTAAAAATGGAAATATCAAGGTACTCTATAAAAGGCTTCCCATTCACCAAACATGTATTTTCTATGTGTATGTAAAGTAACAATATTTCAAGGTAATAAATATTGAATAAAATTAATAAATAATAAAAATATAATCAGGGCTTTATTTAGAGACTGAGTGAAAGAGTTAAATCTTTTCTTGAACAAATTAATGTCAGAATTGCCTTTTTTCTTTGAAGATTTTTTTCTTTGCAGTGGTTTTTCATTCTAACTATATTTTGAGCTTTGGCCTGACAGTGATTGCAAACCTGTCATTAGTTTTGTTGTGTGTTGTCTCATTTCAGAAAAGGGGGATTATAAAAAAAACATTTATAATATGTAGTTGTTTCTGTTTTTAATCATTCAGAACTTGTCATAACTTAGGGACTATAGAGCTTGGCATATGACATGGATACTCGTCCACCATTTACATTTACTCTGATTTTTAAATGAAACCACCAGTCCTTTATTTGCTTAAGGCTTAATAATATGATAAAGGAAAGGAGATACCTTGTTTTCTGAGTATACAAATATAAAAAAAAGAACTTTCAGGCTCCAACATAAATGTCAAGTTACTTTATAGAACATGTGTACATATATATGCAATAACAGTTATTGTCAATGCCAAGAGTATCAGGATGTATTCTGGGTGTGACGGCTACTAAGTATTTGACAACTTAAAACCCAATTCCCAATCATGTATATCAAATAACTAAATATTGCAAAACATGCTATATACATGATAAAAGTAAAATGGCAATATACTCTAAAAAAAACAACAACTGAAAACAGCATTTCACTAATAATTTGTAATTTTGTATCTTTTAGTAGGTATAATCTATGTAATCAAATGAAAAGAATCACAAAATAAAACAGGGACATAGGGTGTGAAACATAAACAATAATGGGTAAGAAAAGCTGTTTTAAAAGTCTGAATTAAACCATGAGAGCCATATAAGACCATCTCTGGTAACATATACCTAAATATGTGTAAAAATGAAGAATGAAAAAATAATATCATGTTGACCCAATATATAAATCCTCATCAAATGAAGGTACATCATGTACATGCAGCTTAACAATTGTAAACATAGAATGGACTAAATCATCATAAATATTGATTAATTTAGGTAAAATGGATGCAGATTGAACAACCGTCTATGTATGGAACAACTACTGAATGATTGCTTGAAGATGGACAGGGAATGAGCACAAATAATATTATATTATGATGTGATATCATCTTCATTCTTTTGCAATAACATCTGTAAGCTACAAAATTAAGATCTGATTCGATTCAAACTGTTTTTCCTCTGTCTTTTATCTATGATATATCAGATCTTAAGATGTTTACACAAATCCTGACATGCTAACAAATATATATATATATATATATCATATCACAATAATCTACACCTGGACTTCCCAAAAAGAATGCACTGATTAAGGGATATTATTGGGAGGTTTATATACATATTCTTATATGCATAATGTGCTGAATTTAGAATATCTGTGTGATTTTTAAGAAAGTAGACAAAATTTGGTATTTGTTTGTAAATTTGTGTACTGAAAGACATGATTGAGGCATGAAAAAGGAAAATAAATCACTAAAAAAACCCAGATTTTATTCATTTCTGAATCCATGACATGTTGACTGACTTTTCCGCTGTGACAATTTTGTCATATTTCTGAGCTGTGTTGGTCAAGAGCAGAGCAATCTTAAGAAAAAATAATAGAGATTACCTGTGCGGCCTTACAAAATTGTGATGTGTACTGAAATTGTGTTCGTGTGTAAATAAGTAACGGTAACGTCATGTGACCATCCCAGTTCTGTTCTCCATGTTCCAGTTTATCAAAATAGACCATTCATGTTTAATTTTCCTAGGTAAACCAGACCTGTGTCAATTCGTCCCGAGCTCAAAATTTGTCAATGATTCGAAGTTCCGGTTCCGAAGACTGAAATTCAATGACTTGAATTTCATTTCAACGATCCATTATTTCGACTTCTTATATTTTTCTAATAATTTTAAAATCTATGATATCATGTATACAGCTCATGATACGTTTGGGTTCTTTAAAATTCACAAATTTACGATTTCCTACCGGGTCGTCTTCTGCGGGGAATTATTTTTCTGCGCAGCGACATCTGTTGACGGCTTTTTAAGAAATTATCTCCACTTGATTATCGGATAATAATTGCGGGGTTTTAACGGACAAATCAGGGATTTGCTGTCCGGCTGTAGATAGTTTCATATTCAAAAATGTCCATTAGCATCATAACTATCAATTTGCAAAATTTCATGCTTTGACTATAAAAGTGGTCAATTATACCAATATATATAAATTATAATGGACTTAGCCTCTTGACTATTGGCCGCCATTTTAAATTTGACGGCCATTTCGGAATTTATTTAGATGGCTTATCCAAAAATGTTTATAAGCATCATATCTAACACTGTGCAAGGATTCATGCTTATTACTATAAAGACACAGTGATCAATTATACCAATATATTGGACTAAGCCTCTTGAATATTGGCGGCCATTGTGGGTTTTTTTTTTGGACTCCATATCCACATTTTTTTTGTTAGTATCATTACTCGCACTGTGAAAAGTTTAAAGATTTTACTATAAGATCAATCATACCAGTATGTAGGACTTAGTCTCTTGACTATTGTCGGCAATTTTGAATTTGGTGACCATTAAGGATTTTTTTAGATGGATCTATATCCAAAGCTGTTTATAATCATCATAACTAACGCTGTGCAAAGTTTCATGCTTTTACTATACAGTGATCAATTGTGCCAAAATATTGGACTTGACCGCTGGATTAAAAAAGAAACATAAACTCTTTATGGTCCATTTTCATAAATAAGACGATAAACTTGTACTATCTGACAGATAAAACATTTAGTTTCGAATATAACATAATTTATAGGAATCAGACCATTGTAGTTCCAAAACGTTGGTTTTTCTCTAATGATTTGAAGGTTATGTGTCGGCTTTTGAGTTTTCTTCAAAAGTACAGCATTTTTCTTTACCTGTGCACAGCATTACTAAGCAAGTTGAACAATTTCGACAGATATATTTCTTTATACTGATTTTTCTGCTTGTTGATGATACAATGGATATTTTCACAGATTTTGCAGTTAATTTGTATTTTTGCTTTCACGGTCCGATTGCAAGGCTTGACCATCGTTACTTATTCTTTCACGAACTTTTTTTTCTCGACATACCAAAAGACAGGCGTTGTATAACAGAACCCCAACCTTTAAACCGCCGAAGGATTTCACGTGCATGTATTGCCCATATATCTAGATCCAAAATAACAAGAACTCGTTTTACAACTGCCCTAACCAGTTTTTTAAACATATAAATAGTATTACTATATCAAACATTGTGGAAATCCCTAAAATCCAACAAAAAGAAATAAATGTATTTTAATAGTAAAGAAAACAAATTTCACTATCTCATAATTTCTGTCAGTTTATAATATTATATTGATCAAGAAAAGGAAAGAGACTTTTTTTTAAGAAAATAAAAAGAGCGGGAAAATCACAGTATTGCTACACAACAAAATAGTGGATACATATACAAACGCAAATATCAGAGTTACCATCTAACTTTATCTAATTCAGCATTGTTTATAAACTATATCAAAAGATTGAATTTATTGTTGAAAAGTCATAACTTGTTTTATTATTTTCATTTGAACAGCAAATTTGGATGCAAAGGAAATGCATTAACGTGTCAAAGTTTAAATCACATATCAAAGAATATGAAAAGCGATAATTGATATTTCGTTTCATTGTACCAACGCAATCTTAAGGTAAGGTCTGATATTTGTTTAAAAAAACTGTAGTTTTTAATAAAAAGTTTGCTTGAAAAAGGGAAAAAAAGAATTTGTGAAGGAATACAGAATAAATATATTTCAAAGTCTAACATTTGTTTCAAAACAAAAACGGGTGTCTTTGATATCATTACATTTCATCCTGTCCGTCGATTAGCATAATATAGTGTATTCATTTCCTATGTAACTATTCCAGTCATATTTACGTTCGACAGCTCTGCATGCTACGTACTGGTTTAATAAGGATTATGTAAAATTTACTGGTTACCCGTGTGATGAATGATTTGGAAAATTGAAAAATATAGACATAATCATTTCACCTCGGTTAACATCCGTACGAGGTTATCTTTTATTAATCTAAAATGATATCATAAAATAATTTCATTAAGAATCGGACAATACTAATCTACAAAGGTCTTGTCAAAACTTACACCGTGATTTATAGGTGCTATGTTTGTTTTCTTTGATCACGTTGATGTTGTGACTTAATATTTCCTTAATCTAGCTATGTACTAGGGTATCATTAGAATGACAATTAGTTGTCATATTTAATTGCAATATAAACAGTGAAATTAAGTTGAATTATTTGCATGGGCAAAATTAATGTTGAACATCGTCTACGTTTGAAAATTAATTGGTCCCCATTTTTTTTCGTATTTTCGAAATTTTATCAAAACAAACAACATGAATCCACTTTCTCAAAAAGAAACAATGCTTTATTCTATGCTACTTTTAAGCAAGTCAATGACTGAAAACGCATGCATCCAACAGTTATTTGATTTTCATCGTAAAAATCTTACAAAATATGATCGATGCATATAAATCATTATTTTGAGCTAGACAGACTGTTTCTAATAAATATATTAAAGTAAAGGTGAAGTAAAGGTAAACGTTTACTTTAGAAATAATAGTTACTGTAGCATATTTAAACTTATGGAAATTCTCGAAGATAGTATTTTTATGATGTTGGGCATTGGTATGTCAATCCAGAGACGTATATGATTATTCTTTGGAATTAAATTTGATATTGTGTTCATTTGGTGTCCCTTGGGAATTTGAAATACATTTTAGATTGAAAATTCGTTGTCAATACTGTAATTATATGACATATGCAACATTCTAATGTATAATACGTGTGTTCATGTAACATGGACTAAAATGACATGTACAACGTGTCAAAGAGCTCCATGTATCGGAAAGTGTTGATTTATGTAGTATTATGTTGATTATTGTTCCATTGAACAGATGTAGTGTTTACTACCTACAATCCAATATTAAAAAAATGAAACGATCAACATATGACAATTTTTCTTCCTTATCACACACATCTGCAAATAGACTGTGCATATGCCAATTTAAACGTAAGCGCCGCCCGATCTGGTGAAAAAACATTGGTAATACATGTATTCCTTTTGTCGTAATCTAAGTGTAGATCTCTGCAAAGAAACTTTATTTACATAATTCTGCAATCGGTGTCTTTTGAACATATTTTCTTAAGTTATTTATCAAAGGTTCGTAAGACTTCTCTTTTGGATTTAGCTTTTGAGCAAAAATATTTTTTCAGTCATTAATTTTAAGTTTGAGTACATCCTAAAACATCCAACAATTTATTTATCTAATTTGGTATTGATTCAAAAAGTAAGTAATCAAACTATTAATTAAATTAGTATTAAGTTTCCAAAAACTACACAATTTTTTTTTTAATATTATACGAACACTCATATGATCAGTATACTGATCTGAGGTCAAAAACTGCTACAAATAAATATGAGATCTACTTAAGTTTTCTCGTCTGATATATATCTTTTCTCCTCCATGTACACTGTTTTTGATAATGATATCAAGTTTGATACTGGTTGTGTGTATCGATGTTTATTATTTGCACTAATATTGTTAATATTATTTTTATGTTTTATTGAAATCTCCCCAAACAATTTATATTTCAATTCTATTTTCTTTCATAAAATGATTTTCTTGCAGTTTTACTGTTTGATCTATGTATATAAAGAAACAACTTAAACAATTGTGTCATTAATTTGCATATTTTGAGATATTAACCATGTCAAAACCCAGAGGTCTTATGAGTGCACGCTATTTCATCGTGTTATCAAATAATATATTAACCATTTCAAAATTTTATCAAAAGCAAGCTATAAAATTGATCATGCAGTTCTCTCCACACACATATTTCTTTTTAGAATAAATACATCATGTTAAATAATTGTAATAAATATAAACATCATCATACGGGATCGCATACTTATTTTTTTCTCATTGTGGTCAAAAATCTTATTTTCTTGTATTACATTTTTTGAACATATTTTAAGGTCTGAAAACACCCTTGTATCTAAAAATTTCTAGCAACTGAAAACAATAACCCCTGGACTTAGAAACTTTATTCTATTTTAAACTAGCCTAGCTGGGAGAAAATATTCTATTAAACAATATCAGCCAAGTATTAAACAACGAGTGATTGATCAGATCACGCAGGATCAATGATCACAAATTTATAATTCATCCAAACTAAAATTTTATCAAAATTTTATCAAAAATTTTATAATTCAAATCAGGTAGTTCTTACGTTGTTGTTCAAGGAACAAATTAGAAAGGTCATCTCTGTGTAAAATAAGATTGAGTACACATAATCTTGCCATAGAAAAGGGCGACATTTATGTTTACCCACCAATGAACGAGTTTGCAATGTATGTACATCGGGTGAGGTAGAAGATGAAACTCACTTTTACTGAAGTGTGAAAATATTCTGACTACAGAATATAGTAAGAATCAGGTAAATATGACATGTTGCATTAATAGAAATCTTTAAAAGTCCAGAAAGTGACTAGTTCTTATAAACGTAAATGTCTGGATTATAGAAATGAGATTGTATCTTCTTAATTATAACACATTATTTCATTATGCTTTATTTACTGTAAAAATGAACTGAAATATGGGCCTTTGCCAGTTATTGTGATTGTGTTTGTGCGAATAAAATATTTGTAAATATTTGTAAATTTTGTACATACATGTAACATTACATGTGAACTTCGGGTTTTTCGAAATAACAATACTTATCATGTAAGTAATTTCTGTTATATCTGGAATCCAAATACAGTGATTTATATATTGCTGTAATCAAATCAAAATTATCCAAACTCAGTTTTTTGTTGCATTCGTCCAATAGAACATTTTATTGTTTTCCTTAATTGTTTTGTTTGTAGTGTGTATTATATACATCATCTTTTTTATCATCCTAGAAATTAAAAATGGAATCGGAATAATGATTTGTTATTACAGAGATAATACTGTGAACCATCAAGATGGTGGTAGGCGAGATAACTCGACCTATAATCACGATGATGATTTTATTTATACTAGCAAATATTGAATAGGGTATATCACGGACCAATAAAATGATGTTTAATTGAATGTGCAAGTTGGTGAGTAATTTCCGTTGACTTTCCTGATCGGAGATGATAACGCTGCCGACCACTGTTGTATACACGCTGTTTGATACACAAACACGTGGATAATTCTGCACATTTATTGAGTGACTGTTTTCCATGTTTCTACAACCAAGATATATATAATACACTTTTTTAACATACATTATCGGATTTAATTTTAAATTCATTAATTCACATTGAATTGTCGAATTGGTATGAATATGTATATCAATTTATACGGAAGTAATGGGAGTTATATCTTTGTTAAATGGAACTTTGTGCACAACATGTAAGTGAACAAAATCATCTGTTTTATTAATATAAAGAACGAAATAGTATTTTTGTTAAGGATATCAATAAAAATTGTATATGCGATTTTACTTTTCATACTATATAAAGGTGTAGTAATTTTATTATGATCAGTAAATGCTTGAAATCAGCGTTCTTTTTCTTTAGTAATAGAACGAGGAAACACCTATATGATTTGTAAGAATAAGAAACTGTTTATATTTTGAATTCACCATCATTGTATCTGTATTGATGTCTTCTGGTATTGACCGAAATTGGTACATATCAAGATAATATTTTAGTTGCTTCGAACTTAATTAAATGAAATCTCAGCTGTGTGTACCAAAAGGTGAACTGTAACAGAGCTATTTCTTCTATCCCACCATGTTATAACTATTTTAATATGAAAAACTTTATTATAATAACAGATCACACTTTCTCTACTTTTATATATCATTAAATTACAAAGTGATACTACACTTAGTAATGTTTAATTATAACAACTTGTACTTAATAAAACATAGACAGGAAAGAATTATAATTACATTGTTTCCAACATTGTTTATGCGTGTATATAAATTTTGAAAATTGTGGTAATATGTTACTTACTCTTTAGCTTTTTCATAATTTTTTCCATATTTTATAGGATATAATTATTAACATTAGTTTCTTTTATTATATATCGTCCTATTAACTGTTAAGATTTCCTGTATTCTACTCTGTTCTACTGTGACCTATGTCATGAAGCTTTTCTGTTCGAGAAGTGAGTAAGTGGTGTTCTAGCTGTGGAAAATAGCCTGGAAATGTTTTAGCAAATTTGGCCATGGACTGTTGAGACTGCGTTAGTTTGGTTTGTTTTAGCATCATTATGACTAATCTGAACAGTTTTTTTTTTTATATGTTTTCATTAGTTGTCCCTCTCTGTTTGAGTTACTCGTCTGTTAATTTTAACAGCATTGTCACTAACATTATTTTGTTTATTTGGTCATTATTTATGGTTCTTTGTTATTTTATTTCATTTCAGATAAGTCATTTTTACAATCCACCATTTTAACCCTTTGAGACTCCAAATCCAGTCATTTGGAAAATTTTGCATAATATACGTTTTAATAAACATTTATGGAATATTTCTTCATTGTAACTAGTGAAATTGTTGATTCAATTGTAATTTTGCTAACTTCTGGTTAACCAAGATGAAAGATTTTGTCATACTATTTTCCAATCATTAGACCTCTCGGTTTACCTCATATTTTACTTATAACTAATCTGTCTCCAGTTTGGGAGTTTACCATCTATTCTCATCCTTTTTTCTAAAAAGACCCTGGCTGTTGCATCCTGTTTTTTTCTTTTTTTTTAAATTAATTTTTTTTGCACATAAGTTATACATTCATATTCATTGCACAGACAGAGTTTGCGTACAAAGGGTTTATAACATTCTACGTTAGATAAAATACATCAATAGACACACTACAATCTACACCAATGATTACCTTTACTTATAAATGACATTTAAAAATTGTACTTTTAACACCTGGATTACATTGTAATGTGTCGGTCAGTGATTTTATAGGTCACATGCTCGACATTGTAAATTCGTGTGTTTTATATATTTCTATTGTTGGATGTACAATGTTCTATAACGGAAAAGAAAGTAAGTACAAAATTGATAAGTCACTTATTAATGTATAAGATTTACTATAAGTTTTATTTCAGCTGCAAAATTTTCTTTTTTCAAAGATAATGATATATCCATAGATTCAATTAAACTGCCCATTTCCCGTTTTGCATATAATATCAATTGACTGGAATTAAAACTTTTAGACTGATATTTGATTATATTCCTACATTTCCAAATAATCCATTTAACTGTATTCATAATCGTATTGGTTATGACATTATACTTTTTGTTGTATTTATACATTCCTAGTATGATAAGTTCTTCTCTCATTGGAATATACTCTGTGTTATTCAGTACAAAATACTTTTTAAACGCATCAAAAATATGTTCCCAAACAACCATTATAATGTTACAGCTGTAAAAAAGATGTGTGAGGGTTTCGTTTTCTGTTTTACAAAAATGGCATTTACCATTATTTGATTTGCCGATTTTAAATAGTTTTGCTCCGTATAGATAATGTTATGAACAATTTTCAAGCTAATTTGATTCGCTTTCCTAGAGGACATACTTTCATTTAAATTTAGCCATATCTTTTTCCAAGGTAATTCTGAATTATACTGAATATTCCATTTTATGTGACAGTTTGGAACTATATCTAAATTTAACGAATATTGGATTAATTTCAAAGATATTTCACTTGGGATTACTACTTTGTTCTGTTTATTGTAAAATTCAAAAGTATTTTTAATAGAATAACCCTTTTTTTGTTGTTCGGGATGAACGTGGACGTTTTCTAGTCTGTCCTTGAACGATTTTGGAAGAGCTAATTTCAGTCTTGTCCATTCCGAAATTCAGTTTCTTTTATCTTTAAGGATATTGTATATAAAGTTGTCGCTTTTGATATTTTTCGTTTTTTCATCCCAAATATCTTTTATGGTATGAATTCCACTTTTTCCGAAGAAGGAAGAAAATAGGTTTTTGTTGTATTGAATGTTTATGTTTTCAAATAATTGTTGGTTTAGGATATCTTTTTTATTGGTTGGACTTTGTATACTTAAAAATTTAGACCACGTTTTAATTAAATCAAGATAGTATTTTGGAAAATTTCCATTTGTAATCCGTGTAAATCCGAACATTTTGTTAAAAATTATCACAATTATATTTGATATCAAACTCTGTAACCACCATTTGGTTATCGTGTTCCAGTTATCTGTTTTGATCTTAAAATCTTTTGCTTACTTTTGATTTGTTTGGATTTAATGAACGAGTCTATATTGATCATACCCATCCCCCCTTCCTCTACTGGCAAGCAACACACGTCCCTTTTTATCAAATTTACTTTTCCCTCCCATATAAAATTCCACATGACATTGTTTATTTCTTTTTTATATTTTTCAGGTATACCTCGCATTTCGATTTCGAACCCTATTTTAGATATAATTAATGATTTTAATGTTAAGACTCTGCCCTTGAATGTTAGGTCCCGAGATTTCCAAACCTCAAGACACGCATTAATTTTCTTTATTTTTTCTAACCATATAGCTTCTATATTAACACTGTATCCATGCATGACTCCCAATGCTTTAATTGGTTCACTTGACCACCTGATTTTTTTATATTTCGGTGTTTTATTTTTCCAACGACCCAAATATACCCTACAGTTTTTCATAATTTATCTTTGCTCCCGATGCTTTCTCGTATATTTCTAAAACCTTAAATGTTTCCTCGATTGATTCCTCTGTTTTATTAAAAAATTGTGTATCGTCTGCAAACATGTTTATCTTAACCTCTTTGTTTTCATTTTCTGTGTTGGGCCGGGGGTAAATTAATTCCTTGGATTTTTGGATTAGCCCTAATTGTGGCTGCCATCGGCTCTGCTTGTAAAACGTATAGCATCGGCGATATTGGACAGCCCTGACGGATTGATCTAGAAATCGGGACATATCTTGACTGAAACCCTTAGTCATTAAACAAGTTTTAGCATTTTTTAATAACATTTTAACCCATTCCCGAAAAGTTTCCAAATTGAAATTTTTCTAAACATGCATCTAACCATTCCATTCTGCATAATCAAAAGCTTTTGTTTGGTCAAGAAAAGGATGGATCCTTCCTCGTTTTCCATATCTATAAAATCGAAAATATCTTGCAGCATTCCATTAGAATCAAAAATATTTCTGCCCTTAACAAACCCTTTTTGATCTGTTTCTATAATTGATGGTAGAACTATTTTCAAACGTTCAGCCAGAATTTTTGAGCAAATTTTATAGTCTACATTCAATAATGTTATAGGTCGCCAGTTCTTAATATCCTCCTCTCCCACTTTTATATAATAAGGTTATCATTCCCAGCCTCTGCGATTCGGAAAGCGTTTTATCAAAGAAAGTTTCTTTTAATATTTGCGTAAGCTCATTCTGTATCAAAAACCAATACTCGTGATAAAATTCTGCAGTTATGTCATCTTCCCCTGGTGATTTATCCTTTTCATTAATTTAATTGCTTTGAAAATTTCATCTTTCGTAATTTCACTATCACATAAACGTTTTTCTGCTTCAGATAGAGTTTTATTTACATTATGCAGTAATTTTCCCCAGCTCTCTATTACAACCTCCGAGGTAAAAGTTTCTCATAATATTTTAATACTTCGCCTAAAATTTCATTGATATTATTTTTGTATGTGCCATTTTCGGCTTTTATTTTGACCATAGTTTTCTTTTTCTCGTTATACGACCGCAAAAAATTTTGTGGTCGTATATTGGTATGACGTTGGCGTCGTCGTCGTCGTCGTCGTCGTCGTCGTCGTCCGGCGTCGTCGTCGTCGTCCGAAGACGCATTGGTTTTCGCACTCTAACTTTAGTTTAAGTGAATGGATCTCTATGAAATTTTACCATAAGGTTCAATATCACAAAAGGAAGGTTGGGATTGATTTTGGGGGTTATGGTACCAACAGTTAAGGAATTAGGGCCAAAAGGGGCCAAAAATAAGCATTTTTGTAACTTCCAGACATAACTTGTGTTTTAGTGTATGGATCTCTCTGACATTGTACCACAAGGTTCAATATCACAAAGGGAATGCTGGGATTGATTTTTTGGGGTAATTGCCTCAAAATTTTAGGAATTAGGGCCAAAAGGGGCAAAAACAAGCATTTTCTAGTTTCATGACAATAACTTGTGTGTATGTGTATGGATCTTTCTGAAATTGTACTACAAGGTTCCATATCACAAAGGAAAGCTGGAATTGAGTTTGGGGGTAATTGCCTGAAATGTTTAGGAATTAGGGCCAAAGGGCCAAAATAAGCATTTTTCTAGTTTCAGACAATAACTTGTGTTCAAGTGTATGGATCTCTCTGAAATTGTACTGCAAGGTACCATACCTCAAAGGAAGGCTGGGATTGAGTTTGGGGTGATGAATCATAAGGGGTTCAAAAATTGGGGGATTTTTTTTCCTTTTTTTCCTTTTTTATTCTTTAAAATTGTCCATTTTAAGTTGGTTATTTCTGATTTATATTCAAAAGCAAATAATAATGATATGGCAGGAGATACACACCAAACAGGATGTTTAAATTATTATATAATAAGTATTGTGCAATAGCAAGAAATTTTCCAATTGCACAGTATTGCGCAATAGCAAGAAATCTTCAATTGCACAGTATTGCGCAATAGCAAGAAATATCCAATAGCACAATATTGCGCAATAGCAAGAAATTGTCAATTGTACAGTATTGCCCAATAGCAAGAAATATTCAATTGCACAGTATTGCGCAATTGCAAGAAATATTCAATTGCACAGTATTGTGCAAAAGAAGATACTTTGTATAAATTGCTTATTTCTTGACCAATTTCAATGGGGTTTTATTCTTGAACTCTTGGGGTTCTTTAATATGCTGAATCTAACCGTGTATTAAGGTTTTGGATTTTGGGTCCCATTTTTAAATTGGTCCACATTGAGGTCCAAAGGGTCCAAAATTAAACTTTGTTTGATTTCATCAAAAATTGAATTATTGGGGTTCTTTGATATGCCGAATCTAACCGTGTATTTAGATTCTTAATTTTTGGTCCCGTTTTCAGTTTGGTCTACATTAAGGTCCAAAGGGTCCAAAATTAAACTTAGTTTGATTTTAACAAAATTGAATTCTTAGGGTTCTTTGATATGCTGAATCTAGACATGTATTTAGATTTTGATTATGGGCCCAGTTTTCAAGTTGGTCTAAATCGGGGTCCAAAATTAAACTTTGTTTGATTTCAACAAAATTGAATATATGGGGTTCTTTGATATGCTAAATCTAACCATGTATTTAGATTCTTAATTTTGGTCCTGTTTTCAAATTGGTCTACATTAAGGTCCAAAGGGTCCAAAATAAAACTTAGTTTGATTTTAACAAAATTGAATTTTAGGGTTCTTTGATATGCTGAATCTAAACATGTATTTAGATTTTTGATTAAAGGCCCAGTTTTCAAGTTGGTCAAAATCAGGGTCCAAAATTAAACTTTGTTTGATTTCAACAAAATTGAATATATGGGGTTCTTTGATATGCTGACTCTAACCATGTATTTAGATTTTGATTTTTGGGCCCTGTTATCAACTTTGTCAACATTGAGGTCAAAAGGGTCCAAAATTAAACTTAGTTTGATTTCATCAAAATTGAATTATTGGGTTCTTTGATATGCCGAATCTAACCGTATTTAGATTCTTAATTTTGGTCCCGTTTTCAAATTGGTCTACATTAAGGTCCAAATTGGGGTCCAAAATTAAACTTAGTTTGATTTTAACAAAATTGAATTCTTAGGGTTCTTTGATATGCTGAATCTAAACATGTATTTAGATTTTTGATTATGGGCCCAGTTTTCAAGTTGGTCAAAATCGGGGTCCAAAATTAAACTTTGTTTGATTTCAACAAAATTGAATATATGGGGTTCTTTGATATGCTGAATCTAACCATGTATTTAGATCTTTGATTTTGGGCCCCGTTATCAACTTTGTCCACATTGAGGTCAAAAGGGTCCAAAATTAAACTTTGTTTGATTTCATCAAAAATTGAACTCTTGGGGTTCTTTGATATGCTGAATCTAACCATCTATTTAGATTTTGGATATTGGACCTTAATAGGTGAATGTCCAATTTAAAAATTTTTAAGTTCTTAGACCACATTCATTCTGTGTCAGAAACCTATGCTGTGTCAAATAGTTAATCACAATCCAAATTCAGAGCTGTATCAAGCTTGAATGTTGTGTCCATACTTGTCCCAACTATTCAGGGTTCGACCTCTGCGGTCGTATCAAGCTGCGCCCTGCAGAGCATTTTATTTTTGTTCTAATCTGAAAAAATAGTTTGTGGATTTTTCACCTTTTTCATACCAATTTATTTTTGATCTTATGCGTGCAGCTTCTGCTTTTTGTTCGTAATATTTATATATATCATTTTTAGTTATTCAACCTCATTTAGATTTTGTTGCGTTCTTTCATTTTCTAGTAGATTTTCTAATTTATGTTCCCAATTTTTAACCTCATTTTCATTTAACCTAAGTTTCTTTGAAATAGTTATTGTAATGTCCTTTATTTTAGTTTTGTTAAGTCCCAGAACTCCTTTTTATCTTTAAACTTATTTATGTTAAGTTTCCAAGATTTCCTGAATGTTTCAAAGTATTTTGAAAAGGTCGGTTTTAATTACACTATTGTTCATTTTCCAATAACCCGGGCCTCTTTCTGGTTCGATGATGTTCATAGAAATTGTCACGCCGTCATGATCACTAAAAGGGAAATAAACAATTTTTGCATTGTTTAATCTACAGTCGATATTCTCACTAGTGAATATATAATCTATTCTCGAGTATGATTGACCCCTTGAAAACGTGTATTGTTTTTTGTTTGGATATCTGAGACGCCAAATGTCCGTCAGTTCATTTTTTTCAATAAAGTTTTTTAGTTCATGATTGCCTACATCTTCACACTTGGGCATATGTTTTCTATCTAATTTCCTATTTAGACAACAGTTAAAATCTCCCATAACGTAATTCACATCATTTTCATTATTTATTATTAACTTATTAAAGAAATTTTTTCTTTCTATGCCATTATTAGGGGCGTAGACATTAAAAATTCGAACAGTTTCGTTTGAGTCCAAATCAGTTCAACTATTAATTTCCTTCCTCTCCATCTCTATATTTTTCAGTAACGTTAATATCTAAATTTGGTTTCACTAAAATTGCTACCCCTTTAGAAACGGAAGTCCCGTTACACCAAAAACTTAACCCTCTCCATTCTTTTTTCCATTCGTTTTCTACGATTTTTGTACAATGAGTTTCCTGCAAACATATAAAATCAAAATTCTTTTTCTGACACCATTGAAATAATGCATTTCGTTTTGACTTATCTCCCATACCGTTTGCGTTTAATGAAACTAAACGAATAGACATACTTTATGGGAAAAATAAATATGTATATTATAAACTTCCAACTTCTGCATATTTAGTTTACTGCACAGTACAATGATTTCATTTGTGTTATACAACATAATAAAAGTCTGACAGATTATCAATATGTTTACAACAAATTATTTTGCATGCACATTAATAGTGCATTTTTTAGAGTTATCTCCCATACCATATTTTATATATACTTATTACTTGCTTAATTATTTCACCAACATACACATATGTGTATCAATAACATAATATAGTTGAATAATTTTTTAAATATTTACAATACATGCAAGTTTTGCGTAAACAATAAGCATGATAAGAGCAGTGATTTTTTTAAATTTTCCATATTATGATAAAATTGATATTGATATATATATATATATATATATATGTACATTTTTTAAACCAAGTACTTCATTAGCTCGTTTAACAAATTTTGCTGGAATAATCTATTTTGTAACAGTTTCTTCCAAAGAAGAGTTTTGTCTTTTTGGCAGTTGTTTCTCGGCTGATCCTGGTGTAGAAGCCGAACTTCGAGTTCTCTTTTTACCACTGGGTGTTTCGTATTCGCCTCATCTGTCTATGCTCATAAAGTTCTTGATATGAGAAACAAGTTGTTTTGCCCCTTCTGGATTAACATGTACCCCGGATGGGTCATTTTTGTCAAACAATGTTTTAACGGGGTTGACACCCATGCCTGGTCGACAGAAATCATCCCAAAGATCGACGAAAGATAGTCTTTGATCTTTTGAGCATACCTTTTCCATATACATATTTACAGAATGAGATGTCAGATTACATTTTGTAAAATTTGGACCTTTGCCCTTTCTTGGCAGTATACTGAATATGCTTATATCCGCATTGGGAAACTCTGCTTTTACTTTATTTAAAGCATTTGTCATATTAATACAAATTATTTCTTTATCTGTATTGTTTTTTGTGACGTCGTTTGTACCCAAACCAAAGATGACCTTCGACACATAATTTTTATCAACACTTTTGTCCAGTGTGACTAAAAGTTTGTCAATGTCTTCTGCCGTACTACCAGAAACAGATGCATTATGTATTCTGCTGTCAGATATCTTGAGACGGCAACAGTTTCATGCACCTAAAATGATTGTATTAGGGGGTAACGGTAAACTATTGTTTTCATTTTCAGGAACAGTTTGTATGTTAGCCGAAAGTTGTTGAGTGGTTTCATTGTCATTGGAGACATTCAATTCCTCGATCTGATCTTGTTCCGTGGTTTCTCGTCCCTCCCTAATTTCGTGAATATAGTCCCCGTATTCGTTCTCGTCAGTAATTTTATAATTTTGCTCGTCTTGTCCTACGTTTTGTCTATTTCGATTACAGTCTCGTTTGATATGACCTTCTTGACCGCATTCGAAGCATACGTTATCTGTGTGCGGACAGTCTCGTATAATATGGTCATGGCTACTGCAACGAAAACAGTATCGCTGTCGTTCCTGTCTTTGTGGTTTCATATCGCATCGGTATGAAGAGTGGTCCGTTCTGTACAGTATCGACATTGGGTTCTATTGTTATCAGCGAAAAGTCGGATTTCAAATCTTCCGAGTTTGGTGATATTGGGGATGGTTGGAACGCAGTTTATAAGCTGAATATACCGTGTACCGGTTTCAATGTTAGTACCTCTGATAGTCCCCCTTTTAAGTGAGCCTTGGACCACCTCACCGTATTGTCTCATAAATGTACAAACAGCAAGATCACCCAACTCGACAGGGGCATCCTTAATTGTAACATGTGTCACCTCTTTTCAACATCAACAAATTTGTAATGATAGTTTTAAGTTCGATGCCCTTTATAAGTAATAATATTTTCGATGCTTGATCATCAACAGTTACTACACATTCTCTTTCAGTCAATTGTATAGCTTTAACCTTTTCTCTGTTTATATATTTTCCAGTTCGTTTAGAATATCTGTATGTGTGATCCCCTTGAAATACTTTGAACTAGAGTGTACTGACGTGTATCTTTGTATTTGTTGATTATTGTGGTGAACTGTGTCTAGTTCGCTCGCCATTTTGTAAACAAACGATATGTGTTCACTTAGAAATCAGTTTTGATAGTTTGTTTACTTCATTTTCACTTACTCTTGGACGGAAAAGACCTCTGCAATCAGTTTCGGTTATATATCCGACGAAAAGTACCGCAAGCAATAGGTTTAAAGATGTTTTTTTTCTTAATTTTACCGGAGCTTGCAAAAACACTACATGTCACATCAAGGGCAGATAACCCATTTTTCCTGTTGCATCCTGTTGACTAAAAATGTGAAACTTTAAATCATTAATAAAATAAACAAGTGATACATGTTGCTCTGCTTATGATGAGCATTCTTGGTAAAATCTTTATTAAGATGTTAAGAAAAAACTTTTAGAAAATTGTTGAATCAAATCATGCGTGTGCATCTAACCTATTTGATACTAACTTTGCCTTAAGCAGCTGCAGGCCAAATCAATGCAAATAGTAGTTGTTAAGATATATATAAAAAAAATTAAGTCAGGATTTGAAATATAAATGTACCATAAAAACCACTGCCCCACGTTTACTGTGCTAAGTGTACTCTGCGCCCAGCTAACAACTTAAAATCAAGAATAAAGACCACAGGAATCAATTAACGGACATATATATTTTTTAATCAATGCAATTTTTTTGTTTTTTTTTGTTTTTTGTATTCCTATTTGTTTTATATTATTTACGCTGGCACCAAGATTTGCATGTTTACTAGCCGTCTGCAGTTTACTATCCATATTTATATCCGTAAACTGAAAAATCCTAATGAATATACGTCGCCATTTTGAATTTTCCCCTAAGGCTTCCTTAATACCAAATGTCCCGGCGAAAGCAACGTGACTGGTAAACGTGTCGTTTTTCAGAACCTAGACAAAAAGGGGATAAATTAGCCTTTGCCTGAATTGAACGATAGCTTTAGATTTATTTGTCAAAATGGCTAACATGAATAGAGAAGACCTTATTTTAGTTTAATTGACATCAAACATTCATAAAGATAAATAACATAATCAATATGATCCTAAATATCCTCGATTAGTAATTTACATTTTTAAAATAAGCGAAAATTGTACACTGAACTTTTTGCATACCCATTGTGAACGTCTAGTATTTTTTTCCTATTATCAACAAATATCGATATACTTCGACAACATTCTAGTGGTTATATAGTCGAGAAAATTCAATTAAACTTAAATTATTTGTTTTCAATTTACCCTCTGAAAAGAACTCAATTTCGTAACGCGAACATCAAACATATCTGAGTAAGGAAAGCAGAGCAACAGTAGTACAATGAAAAGCTTTCTTATTCAATTCAAAACAAACAGTTATGCTAAATACACTGTCTGATTTCATGATATTTTAGATTTCATTAGGACCACTAAAGTAATTGATTTGAAAGCACAGGCTATGAAAATTTAAAACGGTATAATTCTTTGAAGTGCTCAATTAAAGTCTACCTACACCGGTCATGCCGCTATCGACATACATTGAAGTTGATGCAAATATTGTAGCTTATATTTTTGATATATGCAAATAAATCACTAACAATGCAGTAATACTGACTCAAACATGAGTTTTAGTTTTAAATTTTGTTTTCAGCAGAACTTGAAGATTATATCCATGTTTAAAGCCATGAATAATGACATTAAAAACATATTTCAATGTGTATGCATTATTCTTTTTAAGTTTTCAACCCTCACTTTCCGATGCTTTTTTCTACGTAAATGTGTTTGTATTTATAAATATGACTAATGTAATGCAGAAATAAATTATTTTTCAGGCACTTGTACAGCAATCAGATGGGAACGTTAAATGCAAATGTATTCCAAGGTTTGACTTTCTTCAAGACTTGTAAGTAATTTAAATTGAAAAAAAAAGAATCCTTGTCATCATATTTGCTGTATGATGTCGCATTATATCTCCTTTCTCATTATATACATATTAACCTAAAATTACATTCTGTAATTGTTTTTTTAGTCCTTAATTTTAATTTTAAAAGTTTAACATTTTAAAGAAATAGTGATTTATTTTAAATTAACTTCATCCGAATATGCATTAAAAACGAATAAATAAAAGTCTTAAATTTTCATAATAGATCAATAATTTTATTCTTAGGTAATCCTGTTTATTGTATCACATGAAAAAATAAACAATGGTTTTTTTCAAATTGGAACAGGTCTTCAAAAGAAGAATTTATTTCAATCCGCCGATATAATGTTAAATTAATTTTTAAACAACCACAAAAATAATTTCTATAATATTTGAACGCATTATCCTCGAAATTGAAATGGATCCAAGAACAAATCTCCACCATTTTCATTTAAATAAAATAGGAAATTTGGGTCGGTTGAACCTTTGGCAACTGGTTATTTTATACTCCAAATTGTGAATGTTTTTAATTTTATTTGTCAATTTTGGCTTGTGTTTCCTATAGATGTTATTGGATTTTTTTTCTTGTGTTACAAAAGGTTATTGAAAAGGTTTCAAAGTGATTAAGTTACTCATTTTCTTTTTTAACCCATACGTTGACAAACCGGTAAAATGGTAATCTGTGACACAGTGAAGGTAGCTTATTATTAACCATTTTGTCCCTTTTTTTCCTCAAGTGCGTACCAATAGAATAGAATTTGTTTACATCCCCGTTAATTGGAGCGGATTGCCATTATGGACACCTTGATTCCCGAGTTTAATTTGAATTTTAGTTTTGTATTGTTTTATGAATTTTTTCTTTTCGTGGTTCCTGTTTTATTGTCATGGTTTGTGTTCTTATAGATTTGAATGTTCCTTTGGTATTTTTTTTTTGATTCCCATTGTAATATGATGTTTCCTATTTTAGGAAAAATTGTTTAAAGGTGATTCATTAGTTTAACTAATACCTATTTCTAATTTATTTACAAATTTCTTTTTTTCATTTTATCTCATTTTAAAGGTAATACTATTTGTCATATCTTTATACCGACGTTCTTAAAATTGCAAATTAAGCCTATCATTTAAAATAGCTAAAATGGATGGAAATTTTGATTCAATAAAAATTTGGAACTTTGATTGAAGCAAAATACAGTTGAAAGGCAGCCATTTTATTTGATGAAGCCAAAATTTTGAAAATCAACCTTTCCGACAAAAAATAACTCATGCAACTACTTTTAGAATGGTTTTTTAAATTTTACAAGCAGCAAACAAAATATTATTTTTTCCACTTTTAAAATAAATTGCGTTGAATTTCAATTTAGTAATCAGAGGAGTTTTATTGGAATTAAAAACAAAGAAAACTCATATTTTTTAATTAAAACTCAAAAATTACCAAGGAATTCAAACTGTTAAAATAATCCTTGCTTAAAAAAAAAACATCTCCCAAGATGTCGAAAAAAGCGTTTTATGTTTTAAAGAAACCATGAGATGATTTCCTATAAGTAAATCATTAAATAATGATATTACTGTAAATTAGAAATTATAGCGGATTTTTTTGCGTTTTTAAAATCAAAATGGAGTTTTTATTGCGATTTTAGGAAAACTTTATACAATGTATTAAAGATATCAAATGGGTTTTTATTTTGCTTCAAGGATCCAATATTGCATTTGTAAAACCTGCAAAATTTTGAATTTAATATCTATAAGTTTTTCAAATGTTCCCAATTATTCCTTATGTTTCCCGTAAATCTGTTTTTATTCATGAATACCAAATGAAATGCAGAAATAAATTTAAAATTTATTTTTCAGAAATTGTAAAAATCGACACCAATTGAATGAAATTATTCCAAGGGTCCCTCTGGGAATTTTGTAAGTAAAATTGGTTTTGCAAAAAAATTTTTGAATTGTTGTCTATATTCAATTTATATATTTTTCCCATTAATTTCAAATGGTTATTTTTGGTCCTTAAAGAATAGGAAAGTGGGTATCCTGGCAATTCCATAAATCAATTTATAAAAGTAAACCAATAGGCAATATGTTTAGAGGGGAACCGGCTGGTTTCAACACCCCCATTGGATATTTGTTTGGCAATTTTGTATCCTTGTTTTATTTTTGTTATGGCTTTGTCTATAAGTTCATATGCCATTTGTTTTTCTTTGTTGCAAGTTTTTTATAGTGATTAAATTTAAACCAATGTTACATTACTCCAATTTTTTACATTTTAAATTTTGTTGTTTTTTTGTCCCTTTTGTCAATATAAGGAATTTTGTGACGGAACAAGTAGAGGTTTACTACTATAAAATTTACCATATTTTCTACTAAAATGTTTACCAATCAGGAAAACAGGAATTTTTAATTTTTGAGCAGCCAAAAAGGAATTCCGTTTTGAATTTTCCTTAGCGGTATTTTTTATTTTAGGTTTTGTAGTCCTTGCTTTTTGGATTTGAAAACACAATTTTCGTAAAATTATTATTTCTTTAGTAATATAATTTCTCATTTTAAGGTGTTTCTTTAATGAAATAAAAATATGGGGAATAGAATTTTAGTGAAAGATTATAATTTTAGGAAATGAATAATAAATTGAATGTTTATTTATATTTCTATGAAAATGGGTTAATGTAAGAAAACCTTGTTCTAATTAAGTTAGAAAACCCTAATAGTATTAAAATTAATCTTTTTAATCTAATTGACCATGGTTTTTATTTTAAATAAAATTGCTAAGGTTTCTTACAATATTTGTAATACTATTGTGGAGAAAATCCAGATTTTCTTAAATTTTTTTGTTTTTCAAAAGCTTTAAAATAATTTTCAAAGTAAAGTCTAAATATCCTATTAAAAAGAAATCATTTGATAACTAAAAATGCCTTTAAAATTTAATAAAACAAAATTACGAGTTGAAAAATTTATTGGCAAAGTTTAAATTTTATTGGGTTAAATTTTCTTGTTGTAATTGTCCTTTCAAAAGAATTTAACCATTGAATACTTTAATGTAAAAGGGGTATATATTTTTAAATTAATAAAATCTTCCGGGTTTTTAGTCATTAAATAATTTTTTTTTTTCAAATTATTATTTAACCGGTATAATAATTCTTCAATAAATTTTTAATTTTAATCAAGGTTTGAAATTTTTGGAAATTCATTTATGAAAGCTCAAATTTATATTTTTTATTTATAAATACTAAAAATCCAAAAAACAACAACATATGGACCTTTTAAAGATTTAATTTTCCCTTCTTTAAACAAGGCATTTAACCATAAGATCCTCCAAAATGGTGGCTATGATTATAAAATCAAAGAAATTATTGCTCTAGAGCCAATTTTCTTTTATTTGATTTTAAAATAAAATAAATTGTATTTTTTTACCGTTGAACTTATCATAACGAAATTGTTTTCCGGGGTTTTTTATTTTCTGTTGTTTTTTTTTTTTTTAGATAACTTTTGTCAAATAACTTGCCTTTTATCGGGTCCCGAACGGTTTAAAGAGGTTAATTTTGCTTGCAACCAATCATCTTAAGGTTATTTGTAAATCGTTTTCCAAAACCACCCTTTTGGGGGAATAATATTTAAGATATTTTTTTTGTTTATATGGTTCCCGTTGTTTATTTTTTTGGACTAACTAATTTACCAGTTAAAAAAAGAATGGGAAATTTCTGTAAACCCAAAAAGGGGATATACAATTTTTAAATTTAAACTTTGAGTTCGGGGAATTAAATTTGAAAATTGGGGTTTTTGATTTAAAAATTATGAAGACCTTTCCTTTAATTATTTTTTCAAATTCAAGAAAATGGTAATTTTACCGTAAAAGGATTCTTTTGGGAAACTTTTATATTTAAGAACTCCTAATTGGGTAAAAAAGAACATTAAAATTTAAAATTTTTTCTTCAGAGCTTAAAGTAAGGGCCTGAACCGTTTAATATTTGTTTAATAAACAAACCCAAAACCAAAATAAAAAACCTCAATTGAAAAACAAGGCCGAAAATCTGTAAAAAAACGCCAACATACAAAAAGGTATTTTTAAAAAATTTTGTTGGTATAAACTCAAATTGTTTTAAAAATTTTCATGGATTGAAAACCTGGGTTTGTCTGAATCACATTTACAAACTAGTTTCCTAAAATGTTAAATAAATTTAAAATCCAAAGTAATTTAAATTTTAACATGCTTACTTTCCTTCGCATTTAAACTTGTCAGAAAAGTTTTGGGGTTTTTTTTTGAAAATCCAAAAAACCTAAACCAATTTTTCTTTGGCCCCTAAAAAAACCTAAGGTCAAAAATTTAAAATTCCAAAGGTTTCACCAAAATTTTAAAATTATATTCACAAAAAAGGTTATTTTGCTTTACCCCCAAAAAAAAAAATTCGCCCCTGGGTCAAAAACGTTTTATTAAAGGTTTTTTATTATTTAAATTTTTGTTGAAAAAATCTGGTTTGAATTTTGAAAAAAAAAACAAAAAAAAAAAGTTTATCTTCTAAAAACTTTTTTTTTTTAGAGGTTAATTCAATAATTCATAAAATTTTTAAAAGGTTTTTTAAATTTAATATTGCCAAATTTTTGGGTATTAGTAAAATGTTTATTTAAAATTTCTAAACGAATTTGGGCGGATTGGTACTTTTTTCTTGTGTTGTTGTTCTCTCTTTTCTTCTGTACAAATGTTTTAATTTTTACTAGTTTAAAAGGTTTAAAATTTCAAATTCACAAAATTTAAAATTTTAAAATTCCAAAACAAAAAATTACCAAAAATACATTTTTGTACTTTTAAAAACTTGTTTTGGTTTAATTTGGCCCCGGTTTTTCAGGGGTTTTTTTTGGGGGTTTCAAAATTTTGAATTTTAAAGGGGAAAAAATTTTTATTTTGAAAATTTTTTTAAAATGTTTAATTTTAAAAAAATTTTTTAAAAATTAAATAAAAAACTTAATTATTTTTAATTTAAAATTTTAAATTTAAAAACCAAAAATTTTTTATTTAAACAAAAATGTTTTTTTCTTAAATTTGTTTAATAAAAACTTTTAAAACTTTAATTTGTTAAAACCAAAAATTTCCTTAAAATTTTTTTTTTTTTTTTTAAAAATTTCCTTTTGTTGTTTATTCATTTTTCCCCAAAAAAAAATATTTTGGGTTTCCAAAAATTTTAAAATTTTAAATTTTTCCCAAACAAAAATTAATTAATTTAAACCAAAAATTTGAAGTTTCCCGGGTTTTTTCAAAATTTTTAAAATTTATTTTTTGTATTTAAAATAAAAATTTTTGCCCTTTTTGGGAAAGAAGAAAATTTTAAAGGCAATTTGTTTTTTTTAAAATTTTTTCTTTTTTTTGTTTTTTTATAATTCCTTTTTATTTTTCCCTTTTTAAATTTTCTTATTTTAAATTTTTTTTTAATTTAAAATATTTTTTTTTAAAATTTTGTTTGGGTTTTGAATTTTTAAAAGGGTTTTTTAAAAATTTAAAATTTTTTTAAAATAATTTTGGATTTCTTTTTTGTTTTAAATTTTTTAAAATTTTTTTTAAACTTTAAATTTTATTTTTTTTTTTTAAAATTTTTTTTTAAAATTTTTTTAAAAAATTTTTGTTTTCACCCCTTTTTTTTTTTAAATTTTCCCTTTTCCAATTAAAAAATGGTTTTTTTTTTTTAAAATTTTGAAAATTTTTGTTTAAAAAAAATTTTTTTTTAGTTTTTTATTTTTTTTTTTTTATACCAAAATTTTTAGAAATTTTAATTTTTCCCGTTTTTAAATTTTGGTTTTATTTTAACCAAATTTCCCCATTTTTAAAATTTATTTTTAATTTTAAACCTTTTCTGTACCCTTTTTTAAAATTGGTTTTAAATTTTTTTTCCCTTTTTTTTTTGGGGCCAAATTTTTTGGATTTAAAAATTAAATTTGGGCCCTTTCTAACAACAAAGCCCTTTTTCTTTAAATTTTCCCCATTTTAAAAACCCCTTTTTAAAATTTTTTTAATTTTTTAATCTTTTAACCCCCAAATTTTAAAATTAAATTTTTTAAATGTTAAAAATTGCCCTTAAAATTTTTTGGGTAGACCCCTTCCGAAATTTTTTCAAATTTTTAAACCAAAATTTTCCCTTAAAACCCTTATTTTCATTTGTAATTTTTAAAGGGTTACCCCGTTTTTAACTTTTTATTTTTTCAAGAAAATATTTTAACCCCTTTTTCCCAAATTTTTTTTTTTCCCCCGGTTTTTTTTGAAATTTTTAAATTAAATTTTTTTCAAAATTTTTGTTTTTTAAATTTTTTTTTCTTTAAATTTATTTTTAAAATTTTTTTTCAATTTCTTTAAATTTTTTGAATTTTTATTTAATTTTTGCCAAACCCCCTTTATTAAACCCAATTTTAAAACCCTAATTTAAATAAAATCGGGAAAATTTCTTATTTTTTTTCCAATTTTTTGCTTTTTTTTTTCCCCAAAAATTTGGGAAAATTTTTTTTGTTTTTTCCTTTCCCCTTTCTTTCCTTTGAAACCAAAAGTTTTTTTTTTTGGAATGGACCCTTCCTTTCATTTTAAAAATTATTTTTTGGGGTTATGTAAAAATTTTTTAAAAAAAAAATATCTAAAAATTTCTAGCAACTGAAAACAATAACCCTGGACTTAGAAACTTTATTCTATTTTAAACTAGCCTAGCTGGGAGAAAATATTCTATTAAACAATATCAGCCAAGTATTAAACAACGAGTGATTGATCAGATCACGCAGGATCAATGATCACAAATTTATAATTCATCCAAACTAAAATTTTATCAAAATTTTATCAAAAATTTTATAATTCAAATCAGGTAGTTCTTACGTTGTTGTTCAAGGAACAAATTAGAAAGGTCATCTCTGTGTAAAATAAGATTGAGTACACATAATCTTGCCATAGAAAAAGGGCGACATTTATGTTTACCCACCAATGAACGAGTTTGCAATGTATGTACATCGGGTGAGGTAGAAGATGAAACTCACTTTTTACTGAAGTGTGAAAAATATTCTGACTACAGAATATAGTAAGAATCAGGTAAATATGACATGTTGCATTAATAGAAATCCTTTAAAAGTCCAGAAAGTGACTAGTTCTTATAAACGTAAATGTCTGGATTATAGAAATGAGATTGTATCTTCTTAATTATAACACATTATTTCATTATGCTTTATTTACTGTAAAATGAACTGAAATATGGGCCTTTACCAGTTATTGTGATTGTGTTTGTGCGAATAAAATATTTGTAAATATTTGTAAATTTTGTACATACATGTAACATTACATGTGAACTTCGGGTTTTTCGAAATAACAATACTTATCATGTAAGTAATTTCTGTTATATCTGGAATCCAAATACAGTGATTTATATATTGCTGTAATCAAATCAAAATTATCCGAACTCAGTTTTTTGTTGCATTCGTCCAATAGAACATTTTATTGGTTTCCTCAATTGTTTTTTTTGTAGTGTGTATTATATACATCATCTATTTTATCATCCTAGAAAGTAAAAATGGAATCGGAATAATGATTTGTTATTACAGAGATAATACTGTGAACCATCAAGATGGTGGTAGGCGAGATAACTCGACCTATAATCACGATGATGATTTTATTTATACTAGCAAATATTGAATAGGGTATATCACGGACCAATAAAATGATGTTTAATTGAACGTACAAGTTGGTGAGTAATTTCCGTTGACTTTCCTGATCGGAGATGATAACGCTGCCGACCACTGTTGTATACACGCTGTTTGATACACAAACACGTGGATAATTCTGCACATTTATTGAGTGACTGTTTTCCATGTTTCTACAACCAAGATATATATAATACACTTTTTAACATACATTATCGGATTTAATTTTAAATTCATTAATTCATTGAATTGTCGAATTGGTATGAATATGTGTATATCAATTTATACGGAAGTAATGGGAGTTATATCTTTGTTAAATGGAACTTTGTGCACAACATGTAAGTGAACAAAAATCATCTGTTTTATTAATATAAAGAACGAAATAGTATTTTTGTTAAGGATATCAATAAAAATTGTATATGCGATTTTACTTTTCATACTATATAAAGGTGTAGTAATTTTATTATGATCAGTAAATGCTTGAAATCAGCGTTCTTTTCTTTAGTAATAGAACGAGGAAACACCTATATGATTTGTAAGAATAAGAAACTGTTTATATTTTGAATTCACCATCATTGTATCTGTATTGATGTCTTCTGGTATTGACCGAAATTGGTACATATCAAGATAATATTTTAGTTGCTTCGAACTTAATTAAATGAAATCTCAGCTGTGTGTACCAAAGGTGAACTGTAACAGAGCTATTTCTTCTATCCCACCATGTTATAACTATTTTAATATGAAAAAACTTTATTATAATAACAGATCACACTTTCTCTACTTTTATATATCATTAAATTACAAAGTGATACTACACTTAGTAATGTTTAATTATAACAACTTGTACTTAATAAAACATAGACAGGAAAGAATTATAATTACATTGTTTCCAACATTGTTTATGCGTGTATATAAATTTTGAAAATTGTGGTAATATGTTACTTACTCTTTTAGCTTTTTCATAATTTTTTTCCATATTTTTATAGGATATAATTATTAACATTAGTTTCTTTTATTATATATCGTCCTATTAACTGTTAAGATTTCCCTGTATTCTACTCTGTTCTACTGTGACCTATGTCATGAAGCTTTTCTGTTCGAGAAGTGAGTAAGTGGTGTTCTAGCTGTGGAAAATAGCCTGGAAATGTTTTAGCAAATTTGGCCATGGACTGTTGAGACTGCGTTAGTTTGGTTTGTTTTAGCATCATTATGACTAATCTGAACAGTTTTTTTTTTATATGTTTTCATTAGTTGTCCCTCTCTGTTTGAGTTACTCGTCTGTTAATTTTAACAGCATTGTCACTAACATTATTTTGTTTATTTGGTCATTATTTATGGTTCTTTGTTATTTTATTTCATTTTCAGATAAGTCATTTTTACAATCCACCATTTTTAACCCGCTTCTGAGACTCCAAATCCAGTCATTTGGAAAATTTTGCATAATATACGTTTTAATAAACATTTATGGAATATTTCTTCATTGTAACTAGTGAAATTGTTGATTCAATTGTAATTTTGCTAACTTCTGGTTAACCAAGATGAAAGATTTTGTCATACTATTTTCCAATCATTAGACCTCTCGGTTTACCTCATATTTTACTTATAACTAATCTGTCTCCAGTTTGGGAGTTTACCATCTATTCTCATCCTTTTTTCTAAAAAGACCCTGGCTGTTGCATCCTGTTTTTTTTCTTTTTTTTTAAATTAATTTTTTTTGCACATAAGTTATACATTCATATTCATTGCACAGACAGAGTTTGCGTACAAAGGGTTTATAACATTCTACGTTAGATAAAATACATCAATAGACACACTACAATCTACACCAATGATTACCTTTACTTATAAATGACATTTAAAAATTGTACTTTTAACACCTGGATTACATTGTAATGTGTCGGTCAGTGATTTTATGGGTCACATGCTCGACATTGTAAATTCGTGTGTTTTATATATTTCTATTGTTGGATGTACAATGTTCTATAACGGAAAAGAAAGTAAGTACAAAATTGATAAGTCACTTATTAATGTATAAGATTTACTATAAGTTTTATTTCAGCTGCAAAATTTTCTTTTTTCAAAGATAATGATATATCCATAGATTCAATTAAACTGCCCATTTCCGTTTTGCATATAATATCAATTGACTGGAATTAAAACTTTTAGACTGATATTTGATTATATTCCTACATTTCCAAATAATCCATTTAACTGTATTCATAATCGTATTGGTTATGACATTATACTTTTGTTGTATTTATACATTCCTAGTATGATAAGTTCTTCTCTCATTGGAATATACTCTGTGTTATTCAGTACAAAATACTTTTAAACGCATCAAAAATATGTTCCCAAACAACCATTATAATGTTACAGCTGTAAAAAGATGTGTGAGGGTTTCGTTTTCTGTTTTACAAAATGGCATTTACCATTATTTGATTTGCCTATTCTAAATAGTTTTGCTCCGTATAGATAATGTTATGAACAATTTTCCAGCTAATTTGATTTGCTTTCCTAGAGGACATACTTTCATTTAAATTTAGCCATATCTTTTCCAAGGTAATTCCGAATTATACTGATTATTCCATTTTATTTGACAGTTTGGAACTATATCTAAATTTAACGAATATTGGATTAATTTCAAAGATATTTCACTTGGGATTACTACTTTGTTCTGTTTATTGTAAAATTCAAAAGTATTTTAATAGAATAACCCTTTTTGTTGTTCGGGATGAACGTGGACGTTTTCTAGTCTGTCCTTGAACGATTTTGGAAGAGCTAATTTCAGTCTTGTCCATTCCGAAATTCAGTTTCTTTTATCTTTAAGGATATTGTATATAAAGTTGTCGCTTTTGATATTTTCGTTTTTCATCCCAAATATCTTTTATGGTATGAATTCCACTTTTTCCGAAGTTAGCGAAGAAAATAGGTTTTTTGTTGTATTGAATGTTTATGTTTTCAAATAATTGTTGGTTTAGGATATCTTTTTTATTGGTTGGACTTTGTATACTTAAAAATTTAGACCACGTTTTAATTAAATCAAGATAGTATTTTGGAAAATTTCCCATTTGTAATCCGTGTAAATCCGAACATTTTGTTAAAAAATTATCACAATTATATTTGATATCAAACTTCTGTAACCACCATTTGGTTATCGTGTTCCAGTTATCTGTTTTTGATCTTAAAATCTTTTGCTTACTTTTGATTTGTTTGGATTTAATGAACGAGTCTATATTGATCATACCCATCCCCCCTTCCTCTACTGGCAAGCAACACGTCCCTTTTATCAAATTTACTTTTCCTCCCATATAAAATTCCACATGACATTGTTTATTTCTTTTTATATTTTCAGGTATACCTCGCATTTCGATTTCGAACCCTATTTTAGATATAATTAATGATTTTAATGTTAAGACTCTGCCCTTGAATGTTAGGTCCGAGATTTCCAAACCTCAAGACACGCATTAATTTTCTTTATTTTTCTAACCATATAGCTTCTATATTAACACTGTATCCATGCATGACTCCCAATGCTTTAATTGGTTCACTTGACCACCTGATTTTTTTATATTTCGGTGTTTTATTTTTCCAACGACCCAAATATACCCCTACAGTTTTTTCATAATTTATCTTTGCTCCCGATGCTTTCTCGTATATTTCTAAAACCTTAAATGTTTCCTCGATTGATTCCTCTGTTTTATTAAAAAATTGTGTATCGTCTGCAAACATGTTTATCTTAACCTCTTTGTTTTCATTTTCTGTGTTGGGCCGGGGGTAAATTAATTCCTTGGATTTTTGGATTAGCCCTAATTGTGGCTGCCATCGGCTCTGCTTGTAAAACGTATAGCATCGGCGATATTGGACAGCCCTGACGGATTGATCTAGAAATCGGGACATATCTTGACTGAAACCCTTAGTCATTAAACAAGTTTTAGCATTTTTTTAATAACATTTTAACCCATTCCCGAAAAGTTTCCCCAAATTGAAATTTTTCTAAACATGCATCTAACCATTCCCATTCTGCATAATCAAAAGCTTTTGTTTGGTCAAGAAAAAGGATGGATCCTTCCTCGTTTTCCATATCTATAAAATCGAAAATATCTTGCAGCATTCCATTAGAATCAAAAATATTTCTGCCCTTAACAAACCCTTTTTGATCTGTTTCTATAATTGATGGTAGAACTATTTTCAAACGTTCAGCCAGAATTTTTGAGCAAATTTTATAGTCTACATTCAATAATGTTATAGGTCGCCAGTTCTTAATATCCTCCCTCTCCCCACTTTTATATAATAAGGTTATCATTCCCAGCCTCTGCGATTCGGAAAGCGTTTTATCAAAGAAAGTTTCTTTTAATATTTGCGTAAGCTCATTCTGTATCAAAAACCAATACTCGTGATAAAATTCT
The DNA here is from genome assembly GCA_017311375.1 of Mytilus coruscus. Classification (NCBI taxonomy): domain Eukaryota; kingdom Metazoa; phylum Mollusca; class Bivalvia; order Mytilida; family Mytilidae; genus Mytilus; species Mytilus coruscus. The sequence goes on from CM029601.1 coordinate 87,711,657, forward strand.
GCAGTTATGTCATCTTCCCCTGGTGATTTATCCTTTTTCATTAATTTAATTGCTTTGAAAATTTCATCTTTCGTAATTTCACTATCACATAAACGTTTTTCTGCTTCAGATAGAGTTTTATTTACATTATGCAGTAATTTTTCCCCAGCCTCTCTATTACAACCTCCCGAGGTAAAAAGTTTCTCATAATATTTTAATACTTCGCCTAAAATTTCATTGATATTATTTTTGTATGTGCCATTTTCGGCTTTTATTTTTGACCATAGTTTTTCTTTTCCTCGTTATACGACCGCAAAAAAATTTTGTGGTCGTATATTGGTATGACGTTGGCGTCGTCGTCGTCGTCGTCGTCGTCGTCGTCCGGCGTCGTCGTCGTCGTCCGAAGACGCATTGGTTTTCGCACTCTAACTTTAGTTTAAGTGAATGGATCTCTATGAAATTTTACCATAAGGTTCAATATCACAAAAGGAAGGTTGGGATTGATTTTGGGGTTATGGTACCAACAGTTAAGGAATTAGGGCCAAAAGGGGCCAAAATAAGCATTTTGTAACTTCCAGACATAACTTGTGTTTTAGTGTATGGATCTCTCTGACATTGTACCACAAGGTTCAATATCACAAAGGAATGCTGGGATTGATTTTTGGGGTAATTGCCTCAAAATTTTAGGAATTAGGGGCCAAAAAGGGGCAAAAACAAGCATTTTCTAGTTTCATGACAATAACTTGTGTGTATGTGTATGGATCTTTCTGAAATTGTACTACAAGGTTCCATATCACAAAGGAAAGCTGGAATTGAGTTTGGGGTAATTGCCTGAAATGTTTAGGAATTAGGGGCCAAAAGGGGCCAAAATAAGCATTTTCTAGTTTCAGACAATAACTTGTGTTCAAGTGTATGGATCTCTCTGAAATTGTACTGCAAGGTACCATACCTCAAAGGAAGGCTGGGATTGAGTTTGGGGTGATGAATCATAAGGGGTTCAAAAATTGGGGGATTTTTTTCCTTTTTTCCTTTTTATTCTTTAAAATTGTCCATTTTAAGTTGGTTATTTCTGATTTATATTCAAAAGCAAATAATAATGATATGGCAGGAGATACACACCAAACAGGATGTTTAAATTATTATATAATAAGTATTGTGCAATAGCAAGAAATTTTCCAATTGCACAGTATTGCGCAATAGCAAGAAATCTTCAATTGCACAGTATTGCGCAATAGCAAGAAATATCCAATAGCACAATATTGCGCAATAGCAAGAAATTGTCAATTGTACAGTATTGCCCAATAGCAAGAAATATTCAATTGCACAGTATTGCGCAATTGCAAGAAATATTCAATTGCACAGTATTGTGCAAAGAAGATACTTTGTATAAATTGCTTATTTCTTGACCAATTTCAATGGGGTTTTATTCTTGAACTCTTGGGGTTCTTTAATATGCTGAATCTAACCGTGTATTAAGGTTTTGGATTTTGGGTCCCATTTTAAATTGGTCCACATTGAGGTCCAAAGGGTCCAAAATTAAACTTTGTTTGATTTCATCAAAATTGAATTATTGGGGTTCTTTGATATGCCGAATCTAACCGTGTATTTAGATTCTTAATTTTGGTCCCGTTTTCAGTTTGGTCTACATTAAGGTCCAAAGGGTCCAAAATTAAACTTAGTTTGATTTTAACAAAATTGAATTCTTAGGGTTCTTTGATATGCTGAATCTAGACATGTATTTAGATTTTGATTATGGGCCCAGTTTTCAAGTTGGTCTAAATCAGGGTCCAAAATTAAACTTTGTTTGATTTCAACAAAAATTGAATATATGGGGTTCTTTGATATGCTAAATCTAACCATGTATTTAGATTCTTAATTTTGGTCCCGTTTTCAAATTGGTCTACATTAAGGTCCAAAGGGTCCAAAATAAAACTTAGTTTGATTTTAACAAAAATTGAATTCTTAGGGTTCTTTGATATGCTGAATCTAAACATGTATTTAGATTTTTGATTAAAGGCCCAGTTTTCAAGTTGGTCAAAATCAGGGTCCAAAATTAAACTTTGTTTGATTTCAACAAAAATTGAATATATGGGGTTCTTTGATATGCTGACTCTAACCATGTATTTAGATTTTTGATTTTTGGGCCCCGTTATCAACTTTGTCAACATTGAGGTCAAAAGGGTCCAAAATTAAACTTAGTTTGATTTCATCAAAAATTGAATTATTGGGGTTCTTTGATATGCCGAATCTAACCGTGTATTTAGATTCTTAATTTTTGGTCCCGTTTTCAAATTGGTCTACATTAAGGTCCAAATTGGGGTCCAAAATTAAACTTAGTTTGATTTTAACAAAAATTGAATTCTTAGGGTTCTTTGATATGCTGAATCTAAACATGTATTTAGATTTTTGATTATGGGCCCAGTTTTCAAGTTGGTCAAAATCGGGGTCCAAAATTAAACTTTGTTTGATTTCAACAAAAATTGAATATATGGGGTTCTTTGATATGCTGAATCTAACCATGTATTTAGATCTTTGATTTTTGGGCCCCGTTATCAACTTTGTCCACATTGAGGTCAAAAGGGTCCAAAATTAAACTTTGTTTGATTTCATCAAAAATTGAACTCTTGGGGTTCTTTGATATGCTGAATCTAACCATCTATTTAGATTTTGGATATTGGACCTTAATAGGTGAATGTCCAATTTAAAAATTTTTAAGTTCTTAGACCACATTCATTCTGTGTCAGAAACCTATGCTGTGTCAAATAGTTAATCACAATCCAAATTCAGAGCTGTATCAAGCTTGAATGTTGTGTCCATACTTGTCCCAACTATTCAGGGTTCGACCTCTGCGGTCGTATCAAGCTGCGCCCTGCAGAGCATTTTATTTTTGTTCTAATCTGAAAAAATAGTTTGTGGATTTTTCACCTTTTTCATACCAATTTATTTTTGATCTTATGCGTGCAGCTTCTGCTTTTTGTTCGTAATATTTATATATATCATTTTTTAGTTATTCAACCTCATTTAGATTTTGTTGCGTTCTTTCATTTTCTAGTAGATTTTCTAATTTATGTTCCCAATTTTTAACCTCATTTTCATTTAACCTAAGTTTCTTTGAAATAGTTATTGTAATGTCCTTTATTTTAGTTTTTGTTAAGTCCCAGAACTCCTTTTTATCTTTAAACTTATTTATGTTAAGTTTCCAAGATTTCCTGAATGTTTCAAAAGTATTTTTGAAAAGGTCGGTTTTAATTACACTATTGTTCATTTTCCAATAACCCGGGCCTCTTTCTGGTTCGATGATGTTCATAGAAATTGTCACGCCGTCATGATCACTAAAAGGGAAATAAACAATTTTTGCATTGTTTAATCTACAGTCGATATTCTCACTAGTGAATATATAATCTATTCTCGAGTATGATTGACCCCTTGAAAACGTGTATTGTTTTTTGTTTGGATATCTGAGACGCCAAATGTCCGTCAGTTCATTTTTTTCAATAAAGTTTTTTAGTTCATGATTGCCTACATCTTCACACTTGGGCATATGTTTTCTATCTAATTTCCTATTTAGACAACAGTTAAAATCTCCCATAACGTAATTCACATCATTTTCATTATTTATTATTAACTTATTAAAGAAATTTTTTCTTTCTATGCCATTATTAGGGGCGTAGACATTAAAAATTCGAACAGTTTCGTTTGAGTCCAAATCAGTTCAACTATTAATTTCCTTCCCTCTCCATCTCTATATTTTTCAGTAACGTTAATATCTAAATTTGGTTTCACTAAAATTGCTACCCCTTTAGAAACGGAAGTCCCGTTACACCAAAAACTTAACCCTCTCCATTCTTTTTTCCATTCGTTTTCTACGATTTTTGTACAATGAGTTTCCTGCAAACATATAAAATCAAAATTCTTTTTCTGACACCATTGAAATAATGCATTTCGTTTTGACTTATCTCCCATACCGTTTGCGTTTAATGAAACTAAACGAATAGACATACTTTATGGGAAAAATAAATATGTATATTATAAACTTCCAACTTCTGCATATTTAGTTTACTGCACAGTACAATGATTTCATTTGTGTTATACAACATAATAAAAGTCTGACAGATTATCAATATGTTTACAACAAATTATTTTGCATGCACATTAATAGTGCATTTTTTTTAGAGTTATCTCCCATACCATATATTTTATATATACTTATTACTTGTAATTATTTCACCAACACATACACATATGTGTATCAATAACATAATATAGTTGAATAATTTTTTAAATATTTACAATACATGCAAGTTTTGCGTAAACAATAAGCATGATAAGAGCAGTGATTTTTTTTTTAAATTTTCCATATTATGATAAAAATTGATATTGATATATATATATATATATATATATGTACATTTTTTAAACCAAGTACTTCATTAGCTCGTTTAACAAATTTTGCTGGAATAATCTATTTTGTAACAGTTTCTTCCAAAGAAGAGTTTTGTCTTTTTGGCAGTTGTTTCTCGGCTGATCCTGGTGTAGAAGCCGAACTTCGAGTTCTCTTTTTACCACTGGGTGTTTCGTATTCGCCTCATCTGTCTATGCTCATAAAGTTCTTGATATGAGAAACAAGTTGTTTTGCCCCTTCTGGATTAACATGTACCCCGGATGGGTCATTTTTGTCAAACAATGTTTTAACGGGGTTGACACCCATGCCTGGTCGACAGAAATCATCCCAAAGATCGACGAAAGATAGTCTTTGATCTTTTGAGCATACCTTTTCCATATACATATTTACAGAATGAGATGTCAGATTACATTTTGTAAAATTTGGACCTTTGCCCTTTCTTGGCAGTATACTGAATATGCTTATATCCGCATTGGGAAACTCTGCTTTTACTTTATTTAAAGCATTTGTCATATTAATACAAATTATTTCTTTATCTGTATTGTTTTTTGTGACGTCGTTTGTACCCAAACCAAAGATGACCTTCGACACATAATTTTTATCAACACTTTTGTCCAGTGTGACTAAAAGTTTGTCAATGTCTTCTGCCGTACTACCAGAAACAGATGCATTATGTATTCTGCTGTCAGATATCTTGAGACGGCAACAGTTTCATGCACCTAAAATGATTGTATTAGGGGGTAACGGTAAACTATTGTTTTCATTTTCAGGAACAGTTTGTATGTTAGCCGAAAGTTGTTGAGTGGTTTCATTGTCATTGGAGACATTCAATTCCTCGATCTGATCTTGTTCCGTGGTTTCTCGTCCCTCCCTAATTTCGTGAATATAGTCCCCGTATTCGTTCTCGTCAGTAATTTTATAATTTTGCTCGTCTTGTCCTACGTTTTGTCTATTTCGATTACAGTCTCGTTTGATATGACCTTCTTGACCGCATTCGAAGCATACGTTATCTGTGTGCGGACAGTCTCGTATAATATGGTCATGGCTACTGCAACGAAAACAGTATCGCTGTCGTTCCTGTCTTTGTGGTTTCATATCGCATCGGTATGAAGAGTGGTCCGTTCTGCTACAGTATCGACATTGGGTTCTATTGTTATCAGCGAAAAGTCGGATTTCAAATCTTCCGAGTTTGGTGATATTGGGGATGGTTGGAACGCAGTTTATAAGCTGAATATACCGTGTACCGGTTTCAATGTTAGTACCTCTGATAGTCCCCCTTTTAAGTGAGCCTTGGACCACCTCACCGTATTGTCTCATAAATGTACAAACAGCAAGATCACCCAACTCGACAGGGGCATCCTTAATTGTAACATGTGTCACCTCTTTTTCAACATCAACAAATTTGTAATGATAGTTTTTAAGTTCGATGCCCTTTATAAGTAATAATATTTTCGATGCTTGATCATCAACAGTTACTACACATTCTCTTTCAGTCAATTGTATAGCTTTAACCTTTTCTCTGTTTATATATTTTTCCAGTTCGTTTAGAATATCTGTATGTGTGATCCCCTTGAAATACTTTGAACTAGAGTGTACTGACGTGTATCTTTGTATTTGTTGATTATTGTGGTGAACTGTGTCTAGTTCGCTCGCCATTTTGTAAACAAACGATATGTGTTCACTTAGAAATCAGTTTTGATAGTTTGTTTACTTCATTTTCACTTACTCTTGGACGGAAAAGACCTCTGCAATCAGTTTCGGTTATATATCCGACGAAAAGTACCGCAAGCAATAGGTTTAAAGATGTTTTTCTTAATTTTACCGGAGCTTGCAAAACACTACATGTCACATCAAGGGCAGATAACCCATTTTCCTGTTGCATCCTGTTGACTAAAAATGTGAAACTTTAAATCATTAATAAAATAAACAAGTGATACATGTTGCTCTGCTTATGATGAGCATTCTTGGTAAAATCTTTATTAAGATGTTAAGAAAAACTTTAGAAAATTGTTGAATCAAATCATGCGTGTGCATCTAACCTATTTGATACTAACTTCGCCTTAAGCAGCTGCAGGCCAAATCAATGCAAATAGTAGTTGTTAAGATATATATAAAAAAAATTAAGTCAGGATTTGAAATATAAATGTACCATAAAAACCACTGCCCCACGTTTACTGTGCTAAGTGTACTCTGCGCCCAGCTAACAACTTAAAATCAAGAATAAAGACCACAGGAATCAATTAACGGACATATATATTTTTTAATCAATGCAATTTTTTTGTTTTTTTTTGTTTTTTGTATTCCTATTTGTTTTATATTATTTACGCTGGCACCAAGATTTGCATGTTTACTAGCCGTCTGCAGTTTACTATCCATATTTATATCCGTAAACTGAAAAATCCTAATGAATATACGTCGCCATTTTGAATTTTCCCCCTAAGGCTTCCTTTAATACCAAATGTCCCGGCGAAAGCAACGTGACTGGTAAACGTGTCGTTTTTCAGAACCTAGACAAAAAGGGGATAAATTAGCCTTTGCCTGAATTGAACGATAGCTTTAGATTTATTTGTCAAAATGGCTAACATGAATAGAGAAGACCTTATTTTAGTTTAATTGACATCAAACATTCATAAAGATAAATAACATAATCAATATGATCCTAAATATCCTCGATTAGTAATTTACATTTTTAAAATAAGCGAAAATTGTACACTGAACTTTTTGCATACCCATTGTGAACGTCTAGTATTTTTTTCCTATTATCAACAAATATCGATATACTTCGACAACATTCTAGTGGTTATATAGTCGAGAAAATTCAATTAAACTTAAATTATTTGTTTTCAATTTACCCTCTGAAAAGAACTCAATTTCGTAACGCGAACATCAAACATATCTGAGTAAGGAAAGCAGAGCAACAGTAGTACAATGAAAAAGCTTTCTTATTCAATTCAAAACAAACAGTTATGCTAAATACACTGTCTGATTTCATGATATTTTAGATTTCATTAGGACCACTAAAGTAATTGATTTGAAAGCACAGGCTATGAAAATTTAAAACGGTATAATTCTTTGAAGTGCTCAATTAAAGTCTACCTACACCGGTCATGCCGCTATCGACATACATTGAAGTTGATGCAAATATTGTAGCTTATATTTTGATATATGCAAATAAATCACTAACAATGCAGTAATACTGACTCAAACATGAGTTTTAGTTTTAAATTTTGTTTTCAGCAGAACTTGAAGATTATATCCATGTTTAAAGCCATGAATAATGACATTAAAAACATATTTCAATGTGTATGCATTATTCTTTTTAAGTTTTCAACCCTCACTTTCCGATGCTTTTTTCTACGTAAATGTGTTTGTATTTATAAATATGACTAATGTAATGCAGAAATAAATTATTTTTCAGGCACTTGTACAGCAATCAGATGGGGAACGTTAAATGCAAATGTATTCCAAGGTTTGACTTCTCTTCAAGACTTGTAAGTAATTTAAATTGAAAAAAAAAAAGAATCCTTGTCATCATATTTTGCTGTATGATGTCGCATTATATCTCCTTTCTCATTATATACATATCTAACCTAAAATTACATTCTGTAATTGTATTTTTTTTAGTCCTTCAATTCTTAATTTTACAAACGTTTAACATTTTACCAAGAAATATGTGTATTTCATTTATAAATTAATTTCTTCATCCGTTTAAGGTATGTCATTAAAAACGAATAAATAAAAGTGCTTAGAATTTTTCGAGTGAATAGATCAGATAATTTTAGGTAATCTGAATGAGGTCAATGCACATGTTTCATTGTATCTTACATGAAAAATTAGTGAGAACAACGTGGCTTTTTATCAAATTGAGATCAGGTCTTCAAAAAGAAGAATTATATTATCAATCCGCCGATATACACCCTCGATATATAATTAACTTTTTTAAACAACAACACAAAAATGAATTTGAACTACTAATATTTGAACGCATCTATCCCGTCGAAATTGAAATAAAGGATACCACAGATACAGTTAAGTCTGCCACTCATTTTCATTTACAACTATAAATAGGAAATTTGGGTCGGTTAAAGACACAACTTTAGGACAACTGAGATTATTTTATACTCCAAATTGTGAACTGTCCATTTTATATATCTCCTATTTGATACAATGTTTCAGAGCTTGTGTTTCCTATAGCATGTATACTTGGATTTTTTTTACTGATCGTTGCTGCTTACAAAGAAGTTATTGAACCAAGGTTTCAAAGTGATTAAGTTGACGTCATTCCTTCGTTGGTTTTACGGACGCCATCACAAGTTGACAAACCGGTACCGAAATGGTACATCTGTGACACAGATGACAGGAATATGTTCTTATTAGTCGTAACCACTATATTGTCCTCTTTTCTTTCCCTCAATTGTGACGTCACCTAATGAGACATCACCGAATTTGAACTCACCATTAGCATCCCCAGTGCTACATGTGGAGCGAGATCTGCCTATCCTACTGGATCACCTTAGATCATCCCAGAGTTTAAGTGTTGCACAGTCTTTAGTTTTGTATAAAGTGTTTTATAGACTATTGTTTGTCTTTTCGTCGGTGTCCGGTGTTTTATTGTCATGGCTTTGTCAGATCTCTTCGACCTATGAGTTTAGAATGTTCCTTTGGTATCTTCCTCCTCTTTTTTGCATGTCCCATTGTGAACTACTAGTATGTTTCCTATTTGTAGGTAAATCAACTTGTCTTCAAGGTGATATACATTATGTTTCAACTAATATCGACATATTTCTACAATTTATTTACGAAATAATTCTTTCATGCCATACTCTATGCTCATTTTAACATGGGTAGGCATACTATTTGTCAGTATCTTTATACCGAGCGTTAGCGAGATGTAAAATATCGACAAATATAATGCCTATCATGTTAAAATGAGCATAGAACATGGCATGGTAGAATTGTTTCGATTCTAATAGGAAAATTTGGAACTTCTGTACTTCGAAGCGGACCTATAATACACGTTCGAAAGGCAGCCATTTTGATTTGATGAAGCCAAAATGTTATAGAAAATCAACCGTTTCACGACAAAAAAATGAACAGATACATGTCAACTCACTTTTAGAATGGTTTTATTAAATTTCCTAGCAAGCAGCACCAACACAAATATTCATTTTGGTCTCCGACGTTGTTCAAAATACAATTGACGTTGCAATTTCAATTGTGACGTCAATCACGTGCAGCCGATGTTTTATTGGAATTAAAACATGGCTTTGTTTCTAAAGCGAAAGAAGAACGTCATATTAGAATTTTCAATTAAAACTCAAGAGGGAGAATATACCGAAGGAATTCAAACTGTTCAAAAAGTCAACTCCATTGCAAATTAAAAAAAAAAGAAAACATCTCCGCAAGACTGTCGAAAACAAGCGTTTTTATGTTTTAAAGAAGACCTATGAGATGATTTCCTATAACGTAAATCATTACAGTCATACATGAGTACTGACTACTGTAAATTCAGAAATTATAGCGTGCATTTATTATTGCGATTTTTTAAGAATGAACAAAAATGCGAGTTTAATTATTGCGATTTTAGGAAAAGCTTTATACAGATGTACTTAAAAGATATCAGAATGCGAGTTTTTATTTTTGCGATACTCAAGGAGTCGCAATATTCGCATTGATAAAAACCTCGCAATAATTTCTGAATTTACAGTATTTATACCAGTGTTCATTCAAATAGTTACCTCAATCTCAGTTCCTTACTGTCTTCCACGTAAATCTGTTTTTATTCATGAATATCACAAATGAAATGCAGAAATAAATTTCAAAAATGTTATGTTTTCAGAAACTTGTACAGAAATCTGATCACCAATCTAGAAGTGAAATTATTCCAAGGGTCGACGGCTCTGGGAATTTTGTAAGTAAATTGGTTTTGCAAAAAATAATTTTTGCCAATGTGTTGCTGCTATACTGTCACATTATATATCAGTTCTCCTTCTATTCACATTTCATGTATGATAGCGTTCATTTTGTGAGGGTACCTTATACAGATATAGGAAGATGTGGTGTGAGTGCCAATGAGACAACTCTCCATCCAAATAACAATTTATAAAAGTAAACCATGATAGGTCATATATGTTTAGTCCATTGTTGGTGATATCCTTTTTGGCATGGCTCGGTATTCATACATCCCGCCATTGTGATATTGTGTTGTGGTCAATTTTTGTATCCTTGTCTTCATTTTTGCTTATGTGCTTTGTCTATAGAGTGTCTATATGCCATTTTGTTTTTCTTTGTGTGACATAGTTGTTTTATAGTGATTAAGATTATAACACAATGTTGACTGATGTACTCCAATTTTTTTACATTTTTAACATTTATGTCTGTTTCTTTTGCTCACACATTCTTGTCAATATAATGGAATTATATGTGACTGTGACACAAGTGAGAGGTTTAGCTAGCTATAAACCAGGTTTAGTCCACTATTTTCTACATAAGGAAATGTCTGTACCAAGTCAGGAATATGACAGTTGTTTTACATTCGTTTAATGTGTTTGAGCTTTTGATTTTGCCATTTGATAAAGGACATTCCGTTTTGAATTTTCCTTGGAGTTCGGTATTTTCGTTATTTTACTGGTTTCTGTAGTCCTTGCTTTTTGGATTTGAAAATCATTTTTCAATTTTCGTAGAAATATATGTATTTCTTTAGTAATATAATTTCGTCATCCGTTTAAGGTGTTTCTTTAATAAGAAATAAAAAATATGGGGGAATAGAATCTTTTGAGTGAAATGATGTGATAATTTTAGGAAATCCGAATCAAGTAAATATGAATGTTTCATTGTATATTTCTATGAGAAAATGGGTTAATAAAAGTAGAGAAAACCTTGTTCTAATTAAGTTGAGACTAAACCCTAATACCGTATTAAAATCTATATACTATTTTAATGCTAATTGTTAGCTTCTATGTTGTTTTCTATTTTTAAATCAATCAACTTGTTTCTAAGGTTTCTAATATCAATATTTGTCAATACTACTCTGCTGGAGATAGAATCCAGACGTTTTCTTAAATATTTTTTTGTTTTTCAATTTAAGCTCTTAAAAGTACCCGATTTAGCAAAGTAAAGTCTAAATACTCCTGATTAAGGAAAGCAAATCATTTGTATAACAATAACAAATGCCTTGGTAAACGATTTAGATGAAAATGCAAAATTACAGAGTTGAAAACATTGGCTATTGGCATGAAGTATTAATTATTGATGTCAGACGAAGCCAATTAAATCTTTCTTGTATCGACCTAATTGTGCCTGCTTGCACAAAACGCCACCCATTTAACTCATTCGCAACTAGCTTTGGACATGTAGAAATGGGGTATATATCTTTTTTTAAAGTCTAATAACAATGGCGTTGACCTGGTTGTCTTAAATATTGTCATTAAGATAATTATTTTTTTATTCAAATTCATTATTAATAATCCGGTATAATAATGTCTGTCTGAGATCAAGATTTTTTAAGTTTTAGATCAGAGTTTGAAGATTTATTGGCAAATTCATGTTCATCGATAAGACTCAAATTCTCATATTTTTTTTATTTATAACATACTAAAATGTAGTCCAAAAGAACAATCAACAGTGCATGGACTCTTTATAATGTATTATAATTCCTTGCCCTTCTTTAAGACTAGACGGCATCTATAAGCCATCAAGATGACCTCCGAAGAATGCGATGGCTCATGACTTGATACAAATACAAAGACAATTACTTGCGATCGTAGTATGCCAATTTTTCTTGGTCTATTTGATGTTTGAATCAATAAAATAAATTGATATTTTTTTTTACCTGTATAAGAATGTCTTATCAGTCAACGAAATTGTTCTTGCCGGTGGCTCCCTTGTTTCACTTTTCAATGTTGATGTTCTTTTTTTTTATATGACTGAACATGTTTAGCACATGCATAACCTAACTATAGCTCAATGTTATATCGAAGGTCGCACGATTACGGTTTCAAATGAGGTTGAATTATTGACTTGCAAGCCAATCATACTTAAGGTTGCACTTTGTAAATACAGCTGTTTCACAAACCACGCCTCTTTTGGGGAGATATATGATATTCATAGATATTTTGTTTTGTTTACCTACTGGTTCCCAGATATGATCTCTATGTTTCATCTCGTAGAGACATAACATGGGAATGTTACCAGTATAAATACACATGAATAGCGGTCAAATTGAAATCTGTGGAAGACCCAAAGGAAGGGAGGGGTAGTACAGAGTTTTAGTATAAGTTTAAACTCTTAGAAGTTCGGGGCATATAAATGTTGAAAATATGCCGCACAGCATATTTTGACCTTTGAAAAAAATAGTAGTGCATAGTACCTTTCCATTCTAGGATATATTTATTTACGAAACTTCATAGTAAAAGTGGTACAGTTTTAGCCGTAAAAGGAGTTCTTTTGGGAAATTGCATTGTCTATATTTACAGAATTGCTACCTATATTGGGTGAAAAAAGAGAACATTAAGAATTTCACCAAATCTGGTTTATCTTCAGAGTCTTAAAGAATAAGGGCAACAGTAGTATACCGCTGTTCAATAGTCATAAATCGATTTAACTGAAACAAATCCGGGTCACAAACCAAAACCTAAGGAAACACATCAACTGTAAGAGGAAAACAACGGAACAACAGAAACACTGAACTGCTCCAAAACAAACGCCAACATACATAGAAACGGACTATTTGATAACAACTGCCATATTCCTGACTTGGTATAAACTCAAATATAAAGTTTTAGAAATATTTCATGAAGATTCAGAAAATCCTGGGCCTTCACTGTCATGAATCACAGTTTACAATATGCATAGTTTACCTAAAGACCTGTATGCAAAGTAAATTCATAATATATGCACAAATGTAATTTAAATTGTTAAGCAGTGCTTACATTTACTCTTCGCAGTCGTTGAAACTCATAGATCATTGATTAATATTGTTGTTGGGGTGTTTTTGTCCTGTTGAAAATCCAAAAATAAGCCGTAACACCGGAATGTGCTTTCTTGTGACCGCGGCATAAAAAATACAAGCTAGAGATACAAAAATACCTCAATAAAATTACCAATAGTGTATTCTATCCTAAAAATGTGTTAAATATTCCATATTCACAGAAACAGCAGAATTATTTTGCAAATTTGAGGCCCCAGGGGCCAAAAAAAGGAGAAAATTCGTAGCCCCTGGGTCATAAAACAGATAATTTAGCCTGTAAAGGCTGTGATTTTATTATTATAAAGGTCTTTTGTATAGAAAACAATAACTGTGCTTTGAATTTATGCAAAAAAAAAAAAAAACAAAAAAAAAAACAACAGATTCCATCACTCAGTTCTAAAAAACTTTTTAATTAATTCTTATATCAGACTGGTTAATTCATATAATTCATACATACATTTTTTGTAAATATGGCTTTGTTTAAACTTCTAGTCGTATATTAGCCAAATTATGTTAGGTATATAGTAAAAGATAGTATTATTGTGACAAGATTTCTAAACTGACCATTTGAGGCAGGATTGGATACTTTATATAATCTTGAATGTTGTAATGATTAACTACTAAACTTTTACATTCATAGTATTCTGAAATGTTTTCAATTTGTTATCAGAATAGTTTCATTCAGGTTCTAGGCATTTCATGTCAGAAAACATGTACATAGGGTAAGTTGACATTAATTAAAGTCTTGTTTTCAAATTCTTTAAAAATTGAAACAGGGGTGGGGGTATAAATTGTACTGTAATAGAAAAGTTAGAGCATATGGAGCGATTTCTTTTAGGCTATGACTCTGATAAATAACTATTGTTGTGAGAAAAAAAGTGTTTTCAAGATTTTTCTATTTAAATAAATGTTAGTATAGGTTGCACTTTGTAAATACACAAACCACGCAGCTTTTAGGGAGATATATAATTTTCACAGATAAATTGTTTTGTTTACCTTCTGATTCCAAATATGATCTCTATGTTTAATCTCGTAGAAACATAACTTGGGAATGTTACCAGTATAAATACCCACGAATAGTGGTCAAATTGAATTTCCGTGGAAGACCCAAAGTGAAGGGAGGGTACTACAGAATTTTATTATAAGCTTTAATACTTAGAAGTTCGGGGCATATAAATGTTGAAAATATGCCGCACAGCCCTATATTTTGATTTTTGAAAAAAAAAAAAATGCATATGAGCTTTCCATTCTAGGATATAATTTTTTACAAAACTTCATAGTAAAAGTGGTCCAGTTTTAGCCGTAAAAGGAGTTCCTATTGGAAATTGCATTGTCTATATTTACAGAATTGCAACCTATATTGGGTGAAAAAAGAGAACATTTAAAATTTCACCAAATCTGGTTTATCTTAGAGTCTAAAGAATAAAGGCAACAGTAGTATACCGCTGTTCAATAGTCATAAATCGATTTAACTGAAATTAATCCGGGTCACAAACCAAAACCTAGGGCAACACATCAACTATAAGAGGAAAACAATGGAACAACAGAAATACTGAACTGCTCCAAAAACAAACGCCAACATACATAGAAACGGACTATTTGATAACAACTGCCATATTCCTGACTTGGTATAAACTCAAATATAAAGTTTTAGAAATATTTCATGAAGTTTGAGAAAATCCTGGGCCTTCACTGTGATGACTCAGCATAAATCACAGTTTACAATATGCATAGTTTACCTAAAGACCTGTATGCAAAGTAAATTCATAATATATGCACAAACGTAATTTGAATTGTTAAGCAGTGCTTCTATTTACTCTTCGCAGTCATTGAAATTCATAGATCATTGATAAATATTGTTGTTGGGGTGTTTTTGTCTTGTTGAAAACCCAAAAGTAAGCCGTAACACCTGAATGTGCTTTCTTGTGACCGCGGCATAAAAAATACAAGCTAGAGATACAAAAATACCTCAATTAAACTTTCAATAGTGTATACTGTCCTAAAAACGTACTAAATATTCCATATTCACAAAAAGCAGATTTATTTTACAAATTTGAGGCCCCTGGGGCAAAAAACAGAGAAAAATCGGTAGCGCCTGGATCATAAAACAGATAATTTAGCCTGTAAAGGCTATGATTTTATTATTATAAAGGTCTTTTGTATAGAAAAAAATAACTGTGATTTGAATTTATGCAAAAAAACAAAAAAAAAAACAGATTCTATCACTCAGTTCTATAAAACTTTTATTGAATTCATATATCAGACTGGTTAATTCATATAATTCATACATACAATTTTTGTAAATATGGCTTTGTTTAAACATTTCTAGTCCTATATTAGCCAAATTATGTTAGGTATATAGTAAAAGATAGTATTATTGTGACAAGATTTCTAAACTGACCATTTGAGGCAGGATTGGATACTTTATATAATCTTTAATGTTGTAATGATTAACTACTAAACTTTTACATTCATAGTATTCTGAAATGTTTTCAATTTGTTATTAGAATAGTTTCATTCAGGTTCTAGGCATTTCATGTCAGAAAACATGCACATAGGTCAAGCTGACATTAATTAAAGTCTTGTTTTCAAATTCTTTAAAAATTGAAACAGGGTCGGGGTATATAATGTACTGTAAAAGAAAAGTTAGAGCATATGGAGCGATTTCTTTTAGGCTATGACTCTGATAAATAACTATTGTTGTGAGAAAAAAAGTGTTTTTCAAGATTTTTCTATTTAAATAAATGTTAGTATAGGTTGCACTTTGTAAATACACAAACCACGCCACTTTTAGGGAGATATATAATTTTCAAAGATATATTGTTTTGTTTACCTTCTGGTTCCCAGATATGATCTCTATGTTTTATCTCGTAGAGACATAACTGGGGAATGTTACCAGTATAAATACACACGAATAGTGGTCAAATTGAATTTCCGTGAAAGACCCAAAGTGAAGGGAGGGATAGTACAGAATTTTAGTATAAGCTTAAATACTGAGAAGTTCGGGGCATATAAATGTTGAAAATATGCCGCACAGCCCTATATTTTTATCTTTGAAAAAAATAGTAGTGCATATGAGCTTTCCATTCTAGGATATAATTTTTTACGAAACTTCATAGTAAAATAGTAAATATGGTACAGTTTTAGCCGTAAAAGGAGTTCCTATTGGAAATTGCATTGTCTATATTAACAAAATTTCAACCCTAAGCCATATGTTTTGCAAAATTTAACCAAAATTAATGCTTTTACTGAAACATTGCTTCAAAACTTCCACTTTTATAAATTTTGAAACAAAAACAAAAATAAGATTTTACTTTTCTGTCTAAATCTTAGCTAATTGCCCTAAATAATCATTTTAGCAATACATAAGTAATGACTATTTATTGTATTCTAAACATTTGTCAGTATGTTTGCAATATTTTACCTCGCTTTTAGTTGCTTACTATTGTCTACATGAACTGGTTTTGTTATGGACTTCCGCAAATGTAAAGGAGGCAGTTATTTCAAAGGTGATATTTTTCAGGACCTTAAACAACAATCAAATTACCATGCTAGATGAGAATTTATTTCAAGGCTTGACTGCTCTTCAACACTTGCAGGCAATTTGATTCCAATTAAAAAAATCAATCACTATGCGTTGCAGGTTTGCCGTCTGATTACGTTTCGCATTCCTTTGTCATTTGTCGTTTATATTTTTTTGCCATGCTGTTGTCAGTTTGTCTTCGTCTTATGAGTTATGATCAACTCTTTGGTTTTTCCTTTGGTATCTCCCACTTTTTTTCACTTAAGAATAACATTCTTTGAATGTAATTCCTTTAGTACTTTCTTTTCTGATTTTTAATAACGTTTCGCAATTTTCCTAGAAATATTTGTATTTTCCTTTGATATAATTTCGTTGTACATTATGTGTGCCATTTGTAAGAAGTGAAAAGAAAGCTCGTTTGAATAATGAAAACTGATAAAAAGAAAATGAAGACCATATACATTTTGTCAATGTTGATAATTCACTATCATTATATGAAAAAGAAACAGGAAAGACATAATTTTAATCAAGTAGACATAAAATATTCCTACAGATGAATAACATAATCAATCTGACTATATACATCTTTCATAATTAATTAACATCTTTAGAAAAACCAACAAATTGTACTCTATACTATGTTTATTCACCACTGTGAACGTGTACGTCTAATATTTTATCCGGTTTTGGATTTGACGTCAGAAGAGACGAATTTAACTGTGCCGTCATCAATAGATCGAGCTTGTTGTAAAATATGGTCACTCTGATAAATGTTTCTATATTCAAATTTATCAATATCCTTTGCGATAAAACTGGTTCGAGACCCCAAAGATGACTCATATTTTTGTTGTTCACAATTATATAGTTGCCTCTAACTAGTGTGCATGTTTTCTTTATCTTTTTCTTTCCCTTTCTCATTTATTCTCAAGTTTTATGAGAGGGAAATAAAAATGAGAGTTGAAATACATTTTTTGGAAAGTTATTTTTTCTGTTCAGTTGGTGGAAGGAGCTTTAAGGCAGGATGCAAAAGAGGATACATAAGTGTTTTAATTAAGAAACTTTAGGCCATCTGAATTTTGTCTACGATGGACGAAAGATACCTAAGGGATATTCAACTCACAAGTCGAAAACAAACTGACAACATCATGGCCATAAAAAGGAAAAACGATCATAAGACAACAGTATACAAAACACAACATAGAAAACCAAAGTCTAAACAACAAAAACCCCTCCATAGACCGGGGATGATCTCATGTACTTTGGAAGGATGAGCAGATTCTGCTCCATATGTGGCTCCCGTCGTATTGCTTATGTAAGTACAAACCCGGTGATAAATCTAATTCGGTAGGTCACATTCGAGGAAAAGAGGACGGGATTGTGGTTACGACAGTAGGAACATATCAATGTAAGATATTCACTGCACCTTTATATGACAAATAAATTAACAGGCGCTGAGAGGACCTGGTTATTATAAAATCGAATTCAACCACCTGTCATATCGAGAAAGTGCTAGTAAATGGAAATCACACTTGATTAATTTCGTGCGTCTGAATCGCTTTTCTATATTTGCATTCATCAGGAACGCTCTAATACTAGTACATACATGTCAAAGCCAAGGTTGTTTAAGAGTTGATATAGCAATTTAATTCAAACCTTTAATTTTTTTAGGGAACTGGACAGCAATCAGATTACCACACTAGAATCGAATTTATTCCAAGGCATACGGCTCTTGAAATCTTATAAGTAAACTGATTTAGGAAACAATAATTTGGCAACATATGTTGCTGGTGTGCTATCAAGTTATGTCTTTTCTAATCTTGGAAACCGTTTTGCAATTTTCCTAGAAAGAAGAAAATTTCGTTTTATATTATACGTTTAAAGTGTGTCATTTCTATGAAAAATAAGATTGTTTTGAATCTTGTTAGATCATCGATTATAAAACTTATTGTCATCTGAATTTTGTTGATGAATCTCTCTACCTTAATATGACAAATGAGATAACAGGATAATAGAAGGTCTGGTTGTAATCATATTGACAGCACACCTTCCTAAAGGGGAATAGCATAATCAACCACACGCTATATCATCTATCAAAGTGTAAACCACGAAAACAATGCCAACGGACCAATCACAATCATTATTTTGTAATTTATGCAAATTATATAAGAATTATCATGCAGTTACTACATGTACCTGCACAGATTTTCAATTTGTAATTGTAACAAATATTGTTTGAGCTAAAGGACAAAGTGCTATTAGAGCCTTAATTTTTTACTGAAATTGGAACTTTTGATTAAAGATTTTCATTTACGTCTGTTCTAAAGTTAAGGTAATAAAAAAATGAATACAGGTAGTTTTCTATCTATGACATATTAAATGCAGTTATGGTGTCTCGGACATGACCTTTCTGTGCATTTATATAATCATATTGTGTGTTAAACAAAACATTCCTTAAACAGAATAATCTTTTAAGAAAATTAGTAAATGTTCACACAAAAACACATAATATAAAATGTCCCTTAAAGTTAGAATCCAACAATGTTTTCAAATGGTATTTACACGTAAGAATATAAATTATGTAGAAAAACTAAATGATTTCATTGTGTATGGGAAATAGATTATATGCTTTAAAAGTATATTTCTAATTATTTAAAGAAAAGAAGGGAAACAGTGGTCTTTACATTTTAAAAATACACATGCGAAATGATTCAATCGAGAGAAAAAAAAAACATACCGAAAAGATTTGTTTGATTGAGCATCAAGTAAGAACATTTCCTAAGGCACCACCTTTCATCTTTTGTGGGTTTTTTTACAGATAAATTATTCATGAAACAAAATGCCTTTCGGGAGGGAAATACATTAAATGTTTTGTTTCTGTTGACAGAAGAGTAAAAACACAAATACAACATTGAGTTTTGAAAAAAGTTTCTTGTTTTTGCTCGAAATATTTATTCTGCTAAGACCGAATTAATAGTGATGACATAAAAAATAAAATCTAAGGTATACAAAGCGGAATTATTTTGATACTAAATAAATCATATTGATTTTTCTTTAACAGGAAAGACAGAGTCAGTAGTAACGATGTCACTAAAACCCAATGAAAAAGTTTCAAAAGAATAGTCTCTCCATATCTAAAGTTGATGGCGGTGCTTCCAGAGAGCAAAAACATAAAAAATATAAATAAGTTACATGTACTAATATAAGTCATCATTTTAACTTCCTTTGTTAATATATGTGTATTATATAATAGTATGTGTTTTAGAAATAAGATGTACTATATCGTTAATATGAGTTCTGGGGAACTTTATTTTGTAAAAATTGGAATTGATATTAAATTTCCAGAATAATTTATTTGAAAAATTATAGGCTATCGAGAATTTTCTGAGTCTTTTGTACATCCCTACTCTGTATTACATCTGTATCGTTATACTTTTCTTCGTTAACACTGACGTCTACACTTGTATAACATTTATTTCATAGGTTCAGGATTGTCTTTTCAGTATTGTTTCAAGACATTTCTGTCAGTACCATTTCAGTGCTTATTATCCTCAATATTCTGTTTAGAACCGACTTTTCAATCCTATTTAGCATTGATTTACCACCAGCTAATCTTTATACATGTATGTGCAACCAAATTAATAATCGGAACTACAAAACTATAAAAAGTTTTATACTTTATGTTTGAATATATATATATGTATATAATGAACATGATGAAGCACCTTATTGTGAAGCAGTTTGTTGACAAAATATGTTTCCCTGTTGAATTAAGGAAATTATTATTACTATCACTTTTTTTATATTCAGATGCAGTACCTTATACACCAGATGGTTGCAAAATTCTAACTAATTATGATTTATCCAAAAGGTTTCCCATTAACGTACCTGTTTCCTTAAATAAGTTTTGTCATAAAATCGAATCATATTGCTTTGAACTGCTTTAATTTCATATCTTTAGAAGGTTGGTTCAACCAGTTTAGTAAAAACTTGCAAGAAGCAAAACTCATGTTTTTCTTTTTGGAGAAGCTTAATATACTTCACCAGTTACCTCAGTATTGCTCACGGACATATCACCATAATAGTACACAAATGAGAACATATACTAATAACTGAAATTTGAGATTAAATGCATAGTCAGTGTGATGCCGCTTTGTATTATTTAGATAGATGATCGTAGCCATTGTTATCAACCAACTCTTTACTTCAAATGTGTGACATAGTTCTAGCAATCGAACGAAACTATTTTGTCATCGTCTTTAATTTGTCGGTTTTTTTTTTTGTAAATTTCTAATGCCTCCGTTCCTGTTCATTACACACATTCTGCATACTGAACAGCTTCACTTCCACTTAATTTTTAGTCCCCGTATTGACACTTTATGTAAGAGCTCAATCGTGATGTCTTGGTTATTTGATATAGGTTAATGTATAATAGTTCGATTGATTAGATTTTAGGAAAACAGTATCCTCGAAGAATCCTATTTCTGAATACAAACGAAGGATTTTTTATGCTGAACTTCAATCTTTATTTGGCCTTTTTAACTTTTTTTATTCGAGCATCACTGATGAGTCTTTTGTAGACGAAACGCGCGTCTGGCGCCAATACAAAATTTCCATCCTGGTATCTATGATGAGTTTATTTACTGTCTTCGTATTCTCTTAACAGAATTTGGGGAGCATTTAGTCGTTTCTTTGTCCAAATATGTTTTTATGAATTTTCCTTTAAAAAAAGTGACAAAATTGACCGATGTATAAAATGTCACTTTAGGTGTCATATGATAGCTAACGTTATACTGATTCAAAAATAACTGCTTTCTATATACTTTTCATTGACATAAGGAAGATAAAAACCCTCAGTGTTGACAGGCTAGTGATACAGTAGTTCGACTACTTAGACCACTCGGCCACCGAGCCCCCTCTTTTCTTTGAAATATAGGATATGATCAACAACTTCCGAATTAACATGTCCCTTCAAATGATAACTTACTTTTCCTTGCTTCCAAATATATATGGTTTTTATGAATTTTCCTTTTAAAAAAAAGGTGACAAAATTGACCGGTGTATAAAATGTCACTTTTGGTGTTATATGATAGCATACATTATACTGATTCAAAAATAACTACTTTCTATATACTTTTGATTGACATAAGAAAGATCAAAACCCAATCTGATTAAAATTAGTTCTTCACCGCTTGCTTCTTATTTTCGTTCGATTGTTTATATGTCGGATGTGGGAAGACACGCTAATATAAACAATTCAGTATTAGTTTGGATTTTTTTAACTTTTGCTATTATTAGTTTGATACTATAATGAATAAAGATTAGGGTTGTGCCTAGATGAAACAGCATTAGCACAAATCAAAAAGGCACAAGATATCTGTAGGTCCTTCAAATAATCCAGTGTCTATTCAAATGAAATAATACAATAACCCCCAAAAATGGCCCTCTTCATATGTATTTTTTCAAGCTCAATTTATTTTAGTAAATCTAATGTGTATGTATTGTTAAATGTACTATTTTTGAAAATATAATAAGAAAAACTGTTAATTTGCTTGATATATTATAAATCTGTAAGCCTTAAATTGGAATAGAATTCATTTTAGTCCATTTTTTAAGAAATTTGTCACCTTTTGACATTATACTACTACATTTCCATTGGCTATTCGATAGGTCATTTATCACTTTCAAAGGTTAAGACGATGTACATTTAGCCCAATGCAACGGAGACATGTGATTTCTTAAATAATACACAAATCACTCGAATTTTTAATCTGAAAGTCTTCGTTTTGTCAAATTTTATTACATTCTGAAGCGTACAAAAAGTTTTGAAATGTCTGATTTAAAAGTTTGACCCCGGGACAGGACATATGACGTCATACTGGTATGGCACTACAAAATACTAGATCAACGATTCGCGGAATGTTTTATTTAACACAATGAGAATGTTTACCATGATAAGAGAATTATCAACTTGTGAGAATTGGATATCGCTTGATATCAACTGTCGTTATACATGTATATTCTATTTATTTTAAACAGTAATTAGAAACTCGAACAGGGCTTGTTTATTTATATATTCAAATTAAACAACTCGAGTTGATATCAATCGATATTCCATTCTCACTCGTAATGAAACCTATGTTCTCCAAACATATTAACATTATTATATGCATTTATTAAGTTATCAAAAAGTAATTAATATGTTAACAGGCAGTCGGATGAGAATAAATACAAGAATAAAAATCATACATCTAATAACCCTATAGTATTCAATTCAGACATATCAATGTCGTTCTTTAAATACATAAATGCTTCGCTTGATCCTTTATATCTCATTTAAATAGCGTCATAATACTGACTCCGACAAATGCATTTGATTTTCCCTATATCTTTTTAAATAAAATTAGAATAGCGTTAGTAATAACTTTAAATATAATTAAAAAAAAATGTTTAGAGAACAACTAAGACTTTCCGCCTTGAATGTTGATAATAAAGATATGCCAAAAACTGTTTTCATTACAAAAAGTTTTTTCATTAAAAAAAGTGACCTTCGTAAATAAAAATAGTGCCAGAAGATAAATGATCTTGTACAGATTCCTAAAATATATAAAGTGTAGTTCTTTCTTTGATTGATTGATTGATTGATTGATGTTTTATGCAACTTTCAGCACCATTGTGCTATTTCGTGGCGGTCAGATTTTATTGGTGGTGGAAGCCGGAGTGCCAAGAGAAAACCCCCGACCTTCGGTAGGGAAACTGAAAATCCTAGTCAATTAAGATTCGAGTCGAAAGCACCTGACACGTGCAGGATTCGACCTCACAACCTCAGTGTTGACAGGCTAGTGATACAGTAGTTCGACTACTTAAAACACTCGACCACCGAGGCCCCTCTTTTCTTTGAAATATAGAATATGATCAACAACTTCCGAATTAACATGTCCCTTCAAATGATAACTTACTTTTCCTTGCTTCCAAATATATATGGTTTTTATGAATTTTCCTTTTAAAAAAAGGTGACAAAATTGACCGGTGTATAAAATGTCACTATTGGTGTCATATGATAGCATACATTATACTGATTAAAAAATAACTACTTTCTATATACTTTTGCTTGACATAAGAAAGATAATAACCCAATTTGATTAAAATTAGTTCTTCACCGCTTGCTCCTAATTTTCGTTCGATTGTTTATATGTCGGATGTGGGAAGACACGCTAATATAAACAATTCAGTATTAGTTTGGAATTGTTTAGCTTTTGTCATCATACGTTTGATACTCTAATGAATAAGAGATGTGGTTGTACCTAGATGAAACAGCATCTCTACAATTCAAAAGGCACAAGATTTTTGTAGGTCCTTCACCATAAAACAGTGTCTATTCAAATGAAATAATATAGTAGCCCCCAAAAATGGCCTTATTTAGATGATTTTTTCAACCTCAATTTATTTTAGTAAATCTAATGTGTATTTTTTGCTAAATGTACTATTTTTGAAAATATAATAAGAAAGACTGTACATTTGCTTGATATATCAAAAATATTAAAGAGTAAAATTGGAAAAGAATTCATTTTAGTTCATTTTTCAAGAAATTTGTCGCCTTTAGACCATATTGCATGATTTCAAATACGGTGCCACACCCTCTTCCATTGAAATTTCGGTTGAAAAGTAAAGAATACGGTATATAAAGAATATTTCCTCAAACATATTGGTGAACGAGGGGTGGCATCTCTGTTAATCGTTCAAAAAACTGTCATACATTTTGCAAAAACATGCAAAAATCAGATTATTGTAAAAGTCACACCCATTCATGACGTCACAAATACATCACTAAATACGCAATTGGTGAAAATCTGCTTAAACTGAAACAATTGGACATTTTAACATAAGTTTCCATCAAACTTTCACAACATTATCGCAATTAAATGTTTTCAGATTTTTTGAGGAACTAGATGACCAAAAGGAGCCAAATTGATCTCAGATCGATTCTGCATTAAAGAATTTGAACTTAGCCTTTGTTAATTTTTGATTTTATCAACGAATTTAAGAAAAGTAGGTTTTAAATAGTCATAAATGTCAGCATCATAGCACTGAGTTGATGATTCACATTTGGCCTAACAGTCCAACAGTAGTGGTATAAACCCAATAAATTAGTAAATTAAAATAACACTTTATTCATTTAGTGCATCCCACGCGCTTTTCTGGATTTACCTTCACCAAAATCGCTCAAACCAAAAAATCAAAGGCAAAGGTTGTATAAATAACTGAATACGTGAGGAGCTATACAACCAGAAGGGACATAAAAGGAATAGCAAATTCATTTCAGGATAGCTTTCTGTTAAGTAATCGCAGAGAAATGGCGTCAACATGTATCATTGGGGTATGATACTAAGAAAAATGACCAAAGTCATACCAAAACTGTGTAAATGGTCAACGGAAAGTCCTTTAG
The DNA here is from genome assembly GCA_017311375.1 of Mytilus coruscus. Taxonomy (NCBI): domain Eukaryota; kingdom Metazoa; phylum Mollusca; class Bivalvia; order Mytilida; family Mytilidae; genus Mytilus; species Mytilus coruscus. The sequence continues at coordinate 87,736,972 of CM029601.1, forward strand.
CATAATATGTATAATATGGTTAACTTAAAATCATGCCAAGAATTTAAGATTTTTCTATAACGGTCTCAGAGGAGTTGCGTTCACCAAATGTCATTGTGATACGATAGTAACAATAATTGTCAAAGTCCGATAACTCCCGTAAAAATGGTCGAAGTCCCCATTTACAGCAGAAAAAAAAAAAAAAAAAAAAAAATCAATCTACAAATGAACTCAAAATCGTTAAATTTGATTTAAGTTTTCATTTTTTACTTGTGATATCAGGGGAGATAACCACTTGCACAAAATCGGCAAAAAACCACCGCTTCGTGCTGAAAATAACTTGACGTTTGCGTATCCAAAACTCTGTTGCCTGGATATTCAAATCAAGGGTTTGTCTTAATGAGATGCCTTATTAAATTTAAATTCAGCCCGTCATTTTTTGTTTCCTCGAAAATATTTAGATTTTTCGTTCAGGAGACTTGACAATTTTCACGCAAATTTCAAGTTTGAAGATAGAATTAATCATGAAGTTAAGCGGAATTTTATTTTATTTCAAATTGAATACCTTTTTTTAGCTCACCTGGCCCAATGGGCCAAGTGAGCTTTTCTCATCACTTAGCGTCCGTCGTCCGTCGTCATCGTCTTTTACAAAAATCTTCTCCTCTGAAACTACTGAGCCAAATTTAACCAAACTTAGCCACAATCATTATTGTGGTATCTAGTTTAAAAAATAAGTCCGATGACCCCGCTTGCCAACCAACATGGCCACCATGGCTAAAATAGAACATAGGGTAAAAATGCAAGTTTGGTCTATTATTTTGAAAACTGTTATGAATAGAGAAAATCTGACACGAACAAAAATGATCAGAATGTTGAGCTCTACCAATTGTGTATTAACGTCAAAATTGTCAGACGACTTCTTATAGGAGTTACATGTATTGCCCTTAAATGACAAATTTTACCATTTCTTTTCATTTTTGCCTATTATTTTGAAAACTATAATAGATACAGAGAAACATTAAATTGGTCAGCAAGACAAGTTCCACAAATAAGTTTACATCGTCGAAATCGTCAGTCGACTCCTTATTAGAGTTATTGCCCTTTAATGACGATTTTTATCATTTTTGGGGGTTTGCCTTACATGATAAAATTTATAATAGATAAATAGACACTTTAAATCACAAAAATGAACAGCAAGGCAAGATCTACTAACAAGTCACATTTCCCTGATATATGTAGTAGGCTGTCACTCTTTATAGGAGTGATTGCCCAGCACCTTAAGTAAGGTTTTTTTACCAACTGATTCTGAAGTTAAAATATTCCTTGAGGTCTCTGGGGAAACTCTCCTCAGATTAATGAGGCAGATTTTTGTATCTGTACAAAGATCCGTCATAAGTCGACTTTGTATGTTCTGTTATCTGAACATACGTTTTTTTTTAAACCAGTGATCTGAGTGTTTTGAGCAAAAAGAGAGAGAAACCAAATGATCAGCAATACAAGATCAACAAAACAGATTTTTGTCGCGAATTCTATTCTCGTCTACAATGTTGGAGAGTGTCCTTTGTTGAATATGCACATAGACCAAGATGAGCCTCTAGTTCAATACTTATCTTCTTTATGTAATGCAATTGATTATTCAAATTTAGAATAGGAATTTATTTTACACATTAATTTTATGCTTTATGCAACAGGAAACAAATTGTTCTGTTTGTTTACATTTTCGGATATTGTACGTTGCTATGTAACAAAGTACCGTCCAATCTCGTTAAAATCTCCAGGGCAAAATTTTGCCCTGCAAGATTGGGCCGTACCAGTTGTTTGAGTATAGCGTAATACAAGCGGATTCCAGTTAACTTAACAATAGGACAACATCTGAAACGTTTCCGTATTTCCGTTTCTTTTTCAACTGATTCTGAAGTTAAAATATTCCTTGATGTCTCTGGGGAAACTCTTCGTAGATCAATCAGGCAGATTTATGTATCTGTACAAAGATCCGTCATAAGTCGACTTTGTATATGTTCTGTTATCCGAACATACGTTTTTTTAACCAGTGATCTCACTTTCTTGTGTATAATATTCAGGAAAATTGACTTAAAATCTTTCTTATTATTTCATTTAATGTATTTTTAAAACTTAGATACGGAGTCCACTCATAGATGAAGGTCTGGATGGGGTTTAAAGAATCTAGAATAATGGACAAAATGTGCAGAATAAATGACAAAAAAATTAAAAATAGAGAAAAATATGGCAAAAACAGTAAAGAATAGAGAATAATCGGGCACTCAAATATACAGAATAGAGAATAATGGGGCACTAAAATTATAAAGATTACAGAAAAATGACCTAAAAAGTTAAAGACCCCCCTCCCCCCTTCCCAATCAAGACCCTCATAGATTTGTAATTCAAAATGCAGAATAAAAATTAACCATAAAAATAGAATATCAATGGGATGTAATTGATTTAGTTTTTGTTTATATTATTCGTGAAATTCAATGAATTATGAAATAAGCATTTTATGACATAACATTTTTTAAACGCAGCAAATTAACAAAAAACAAAAACTTTTTATAGTTTTAAATCGTACCTTTTAATAAATGATTAAAAAAAATGAACTCAGAGAACAACTTTTCTTTATTATATATTTCAATAATTTTATTACCTACAAACTTACTGCCCAAAGAAAAAGAAGTGACACTTAAACGAAGAATTGAAAATAACTATTCACATAGACTTATTTTATTTTAACTTATAAAATCATTCTACATGGAATGTGTTATTTACATCTACATATCTTCATAATGTACCTACATGTCTTGAGCAGAATCGACACAACTTTTGTTTTCGCTATATAAAAATAAGGAGATGTGGTATGATTGCCAATGAGACAACTAACCATCAAAGTTCAAATAAAGTGTATGTAAGCAATTATATGCAACCGTACAGCCTTCAAAAATTAAAAATACCCATCCCGTATATATAAAAATAAGATGTGGTATGATTGCCAATGAGACAACTCTCCACCAGAGACCAAATGACATAGAACTTCTGAAACTAATAACTATAGGTCACCGTACGGCCTTCAACAATGAGCAAAGCCCATACCGCATAGTCAGCTACAAAAGGCCCTGAAATGACAAATGTAAAACAATTCAAACGAGAAAAACTAACGGCCTAATTTATATACAAAAAAATGAACAAAAAACAAATATGTAACACAGCAATAAACGACAACCACTGAATTACAGGCTCCTGACTTGGGACAGGCATAAACATACAGGCTGTGGCGGGGTTAAACATGTTATCGGGATCCCAACCCTCCCCCTAATCTGGAAAAGTGGCGTAACAGTACAACAAAAGAAGGAACTATAAAAATCAGTTGAAAAAGGCTTAACTCATCAGATGGATACAAATAGAAATACATCTAACAAAAACACAGAATGGACATGGCCGGGTACTTGTACATCCCAAAAACAAAAACAGATACTTAAGTACAGATCTGAGAGTACTCGCAGTTACTGACAGCTCTTTCAAATCCAATAACAACTAATAAAAAAAAAATAATGTATCAAAGACTAGTCGGTTATAAACGGCCCCATGCATGGCTTAGCATCACAAAAGAGTAAAAAATTAAAAATGATACAATGAGAAGTAAAAAGAGAAATCAACTTCACATCACCAGATCTATTAGTAAAAAGTGAGAAATTTGTGTTGCACCGCGATGTAGTGAACATGGTGAATAAACAAAGAAAAAATATATCATGTCTAGCAACGTTTCCTTTGTCGCATAAATTTAAACGAATGGTTTTATGTCATCAACTACTACAATCACTGCAGCCACTTGCAAACCCATTTCCCAAAGGCATGAATCCGAAGGAGATATGATGTATAATGAATTATACAACCGTCATTCAGAGCTTAATGTCTGAAGCAAGAAAATAAGACACTTGCATGACCACATTTAGAGTTTTCTGCTCTGTGTATATAGAAGCAGAAACACTTATGCCAATTTCTATACTGTTTTAGAGTGAGACGTTTTTGAGATGTTTATAAAAATAAGGAGATGTGGTATGATTGCCAATGAGACAACTATCCACAAAAGTTCAAATGAAGTGGATGTAAACAATTTCAGGCAACCGTACGGCCTTTAACAATGAGAAAAACCCATACCGTATAGTCGGCTATAAAAGGCCTCGACATATTTGTTTGTTTGTTCGGGGTTGTTTTTTTGGCAGTCGTCAGTGAATTTAACTTTTTTTTTCTGTTCGTTTTTAGAAGATAACTGTTATTCGTGACATTGAATAGTTGCCATTCGAGTACTTGGCAGAAATCAACAAAGCGGAATTCGTACTTGAACTCTTCATGACATTTTCTGGAGGTTAACAGACTTAATTAGTACAGAACTTGACTTTCTCATCAACTTGCCTGGTATCGAACCTACTAAATGTACCTGCTTGTCAAGTGTTTTCAAAGTCAAGAAAACTATACTTTAATTTTACTTTGTGCTATGCATCGATAAGTTAAGCCCTTTTCAACTAACTTTTTTTTTTAGCTAACATGTTTAACCCCGCCACGTTCTATATGTGCCTATCCCAAATCAGGAGCCCGTTATTCCGTGGTTTTTGTTTGTTGCTGTATATCATATTTGTTTTTCGTTTATTGTTTTGTATATAAATCAGGCCGTTAGTTTTCTTCGTTTGAATTGTTTTACATTTGTCATTTCTGGGCGCTTTATACCTTACTATGCGGTATTGGATTTGCTCATTGTTGAAGGTGTATGGTGACCTATAGTTGTTAACTTTTACGTCATTTGGTCTCTGGTAGATAGTTGTCTCATTGGCATACCACATCTTCTTACTTGTATATTCTATTCATTGAAGACCAAAAAGATTGACTGCCGGAGCAGAGTGTGTCACATGCAGACTATAAAAAGCCCAGAACTGTTCGAGTTTTAACTAGTTGCAGCCCTCAATCTTCAATAATGTTATTGTCTATTGTATTGGTGGTAGAGTGTCTGACATGTCCGGCATCCAGATTCAGTAGTACCGCATATCACCTTCCACATGTTCCATGTAACCTGGGATTACTATATCAGTGGTTATAGGAATCTCAGATGTAACCATGCAGTTTGAGAATTTACCCTACAGGTTGACTTTTCAAGTGTTTGTGCACATAGCATAACTCATAATTGTTGTAAATAAGGGGACTGATGCATAGTAATCTGCAGAGGAACTGGATACATGTCGTAAAACAAGTATCTTTTTTTTTGTCGTGTGTTACATGCATTTCTTTTCCAGCGGTTATCAATGTGTGCAGGTACGAGGTTTAGTCAGTAATTCTGAGACCTACGTGTAACCCTTTCAGTTTTTTTTTTGTTTTTTTTACAATTTCTGTATTAAATCAATCAATCGGTCAAAATATAATACCTCTATAATTGAAAATCTATTATATCTTTTTAAAGGTTCACTGTAAATGCATCATATACTTTGTAATTTTGTAAATGGCTAGCTTTTACCGAGACTTCCAAAGAATTTGAAAGGCATTAACAAATGTATGATGACATATACTTCTGCATAAATAAAATGCATATATTTTAATTTTAACAGTTTAGTAGTATTTCAATTTCACCAAAATCATCAGATTATCTAAATTTTCGATAAAGATATCAATTTACGTAAGCAGTATATCAAATATTTATAAAGTGAAAATAGTTTAAATATACCTTTTACAAAGTTTTTTTTTTTGTCTTTTTCACACCATGTGAAATGTGTATTGCCAGGTTCTGTAGTTATAAGTTAACCCGAGTTATAAAGTGATCAGCGTATCTAAGGAAAAGTTTCACCTACAGTGATGCCCGGATGCTGTATCTAACGAGCTAAATCCTTGCTGAGAGTGAGACGTATAATTATACTTCTAATAATATGTATTATATGTTTCTGTTTTTATGAATAATTCTTAATCAAAGTGGTGTTCTTCTTTTATTTCTGATAGAACATTTAATTTGTTAAGTAAATTCCAAAATGTCTTTTGGTCTTTTTTCAGTTTTAGTGAAATTTGGTCACAGATTTGTCTTTTGTAACTTCCTTATTCCTGTTTGCACCTTCTTCTTAATTTAGATTAAAATGAGTAAAATGATTTTCTATAGGATCCATTGTCCGGAAACTTATATACAAGAAAACAGTACTTTTTAACTGTAGTATGTAGGTCATGACAAAGAGTCCAAGAACCATGATTTTTTTTATTTTGCTTGATAGGCCTATTCATGATTCTCTTTTTAACAAATTTAGTGGATGAAAGAGTTGTATCACATAATATGGCGTTAAATTTTTCCACAGCTATATCAGAATCAATATGGCCATCACTTACAAAATCATCTAGCCTTTGTTTTACACGTGAGCTTTGAATGTTTGTAGTATAGCAACCAATTGCTTTGTTATCCCAAATAATTTACCGGGGAGAGGATCTAACTTTGTCCCTTTATTTTTACATTTTTGAAAGCAAGTAAGTAAAGAGCAACTGATGGGACAATGATCTGAAGTTAGAGTAAAATCATTAACTTTAAAGTTTCCAATGCATTCTAGTAAATAAGAAGACACAAGTATATAGTCTACAAGACTGGAACCATTATATGTTATACATGTAGATTTACCCATAGGGTATCCAATGGTTCTTTCGTTCAGTATTCTGAGTCCTGATTCTATACATAAATGAATTAGTAACTTTCCACTCTTGTTTGTAGATTTCGAATCAAGATTATTTCTTAAATTATGAGAGTCAATTGAATACTCTTTGTCATTTGATTTTGGGAATTTTGCTTCATTAGAAATTACAAGGTTAGGAATAGTATTAGTATAGGCATTAAAATCACCTTGAATTAAACCATCCATGAGTTGACTATAGTGCTCAATATTCCTAAACAACTTTGAATAAACTTCATTTATATCTTCTGTACAACCAGACGAATTTTCTGGTGAAAAATATACTGTAGCAATAAAAATATCATTCTTAAGATTAAAAAAATGTTTATCTAGTTTAACCCATACAGCATTATTATGATTACAAGATAGTTTGGATATACTTTTATATATAGAACTTCTGACATACAGAGCAATACCACCAGAACCTCGTCTGGCTGTTTTGTGTTTTTTCCTGGAACTGTTACATATAAAATCAAATTCAGGTATATTATCAACAGGTTTACCACTGTCACTCCAAGTTTTAACAAGACAAATAGTATGCATTTTTGATACAAAATTTACAAATACATGATCACAAATTTTTTTCAGAATTTAAACCTTGAAAATTCCACATGCCAATGTTAAGGTTGTTTTTAGCAGAACTACGTTTCGGCATTATTTTAGTAAAAGGATTTAAATTATGTTTTTTTGAGTTACCAATATAAGTTAAAAGGACAAAATGGGAGTTGCTTTTGGATGATCCTTTGTCAAGGATTTGATCAATTTAAAACAACAATGAAATAAATTATCCATTTTCTCTATTTTCTCTTTAGATGGTTATAAACCATAGGATATAACGTTCATCAAAATTTGATTTGATTTATCATTATATAAATTGAAAAACATTGTTTTTCCCTACAAACCGTCTTACTTTTATATATATATATAAAAAAAAAAAAAAAAACAAGTACACAAAAAAACACTGATTTTTAGTCATATCTTGACTATTCAAACAAACAAGTACACAAAAAAACACTGATTTTTAGTCATATCTTGACTATTCAAACAAATAAGTACACAAAATAACAATTGTTTTTCAACTATAATAGATAGTTAGTTTATACCTTTTGATACCCAATGAATTATGATAGATAACAATTGTATTTACGGATAGTTTGCAAAGCCTTAATGGTTACTTAGTTGGTTAGATGGGCCCATGGCCACGGATAAAACGGCAAAGGCGGTTAGTTGACTGGTGGTGCTTGCGGAAATGGTGTTCTGTGTAGGTTATTGTTCATATTGAATGTTGTTGTTTGCATATCACAAATGTACAAATTACACAGTTACAAGTTACAAATTGACAATATGCATTAAGCATTTTGAAATTACACAGTTACAAGTTACAAATTGACAATTTACGAATTTAGAATTTTGACCCTGTTGGCTTTCCATACAATAGGCACACCGTACATTTGACATTTTTACATTTTATTTGTTTCCTAAGATAGAATTTATATAGCCACAGCTCTTTTGAACTAGCATTCGGTAAGATAAACTACAAAAACAGAAAGCGTTGCTTCTGTTTCACATTGCATCTTTTATCCGTATGTAATTAATAGACTCTGTCGGGGATTTACAGATATCCGAGACGATTTTAATTTTGAAATTATCAATTTCCTTCACCTTAGTAGCAATATACCAACTTCACCTGCAGGTTACAAGAGCGCAATTATTCGTAATGCATTTTCCATAGGGTACCACTGGTGTTCCGTATTTTTTTTCTCGAAGACTACACAAACTAGGGAAAAACGGGTAGCAGTTCCTGTTACTAGAAATGCCAGTGTTGCATTACAACCAAAAAAATATATAGGGTCATGCGGCTCAAATTGACTTAAAATGCAGTTGAAAAGATCGTCTATTTTTTCGCTTAATGAAAAGGCATATTTTTAATGGCTCCGACGTGCAGAAATGGAAGATATTTTCTATACTTCGTAAAATGTGAATATGATTTTCTGCAATTTTTAAACCTAATTGGATAAGCTTTCGATTAAATGTAATTCCAATCCTGTATCATCCAATCAGAAGCCGTATAGGATTCTATTCTGAGTACCATCTTGGGGTAAAAAACTTGCCGGTAAAATGTAAACAAATAATTGCGACCTTGTAACCTGCATACGGGATATGCATTTCCCAACTCATTCGGTATTCAAGAGCTTGCAGTTGCTACCCAGACTTTATAAAACGTCACCAGTGTCTGAGCAGAAAGTTGATGAACCAGGTCCAGGGTTATGTCAAAGAACGTCTCGTCCTTTTTCTAAAATAGTTCATCGGAAGAAACCAAGACCCTGTTGATAAATATTCCGTATCAACTTCACAAATAATACATGATGGTCTTGAAGTATAGATTCTATGTACTGACGTTGTTTATCATCTTAATTACGTGTTATTGTTTTCTGTTATTTGTCTTTGTAATTATTAACCTTTACTGTTTAGTCCACTTTGGTAATATCCTTTTGGCGTGGCTCGGTACTTATGCATCCCGCCAATGTGTTGTTGTGCTGTGGTTATTTTTTGTATTCTTGTCTTTCATTTTTGCTTATGTGCTTTGTCTATATGCCATTTTGTTCTTCTTTGTTGACATACTTGTTTGTTTTTATAGTGATTAATTTATGATAGTAGGGAGTCTAGGTTTTCTGGTCGGTTTGTTCGTCTGCTAGTCTTTCATTCTTTATATATATACAGGTTAAAATTAGTCTTCCATGAAGTTGTTGTAACATCAACTTGAAACTTAATACAGATGTTTATGTTTATTATATTATGAACTTTTCAAAAGAGCTAAAGAAAACATAGGTTTGAATAAAGAAAATCTATCAGTGACTTATATTTTATGTATTTTCAAAACAAGAACATATTAAGCAATCATTAATTGTAAAGTCCTCCCGATTGGGTAGACATGGATGAAGAATAGAATAATGGACTGCAAGTATGCATGGCTGTAACTGTAGAAAACTTATTTCAAACGGAATAGCACATCCTTAATTTTACGGTGATGTTGTTAACCGAGCCCGGAAATTTAGATACGATCCGGGTAAACTTATCAATCCTTTTAATGATAAACTTATTCTAAAAGGTTACCTATTCAACACTGTAATGAAATCTTTGAATATTGTTTTTATTGGTATGAATATTGATGTTGTTGTCAGTAAATCAAAACCATACTAAATATTACGCATATGTAATCTCACGGTACTACAATCTGTATATACCTATATTTTGGCATTGCACAAGGTCATGTTTTTCCTTGACTGTTAATAGACGTCTTTACACTAAATCCATTGGATGTTGGATGTTTACTGATTGATATTTTAGTCTTAGATACATGATTTTTTTTATTAGTTGTTATTGGCTTTGAATTAGCTGTCAGTAACTGCGAGTACTCTCAGATCTGTACAAGTGTCTTTTTTGTTGTTAGGAATGAGGGATGGATATATACCCTGCAATGTCCTGTCTGTGTTTTTGTTTGATGTTTTTCTTTGTATCGATCTGATTAGGTAAGCCTTTTTCAACTGATTTTTATAGTTTGTTCTTATGTTGTGATGTTACACCACTGTTCCAGGTTAAGGGGAGGGTTGAGCGCTAACAAACATGTTTAACCTCGCCAAATTCTTTATTATGTGCCTGTCCCAAGTCAGGAGCCTGTAGTTCAGTGGTTGTCGTTGGGTCACGTCTGTCTAATTTGTTTTTCGTAAACTGTTTTGTTATAAATTAGGCCATTAGTTTTCTCGATTGAATTGTTTCCTATTTTTCATGTCGGGGCCTTTTATAGCCGACAATACGGTATGGATTTTTCTCATTGTTGAAGGCCGTACGGTGGCCTATAATTCCTTACATCCACTTTATTTGAAATTTGGTGGATAGTTGTTTCATTGGCAATCATAACCACATCTCCTTATTTTTATATGGGATTTATTTATCAATGATTCTGTGTTTTTCTGTAGGATATGTTTGAGAAGGCCAGGACATATTTTGAGAGATCTAAAGATTTTGATTACCAGTCCCTGTACATGCTTTCATGTATGCTGTATGATGGAATTGGTGAAGAGGCAGATGAAGTAAGATATAAATAATTCAGGAAATTAGAGAAACAAAAATTGAGAAAATGGAGTGTGAAGGCTTTTTAAAAATTACGTTTCATTTTCGGTATGTATAGTTATTGAAATATATTTCCCTTAAAATACAAAAAATATTTACGAGTTACGGATATGTGAAAATAAGTTCAATACAATTATGTTTGCAGATCAATGCTGGGAAATGTCTGGTGTTGCTTGATGATTGCTAAATGTCAATTTACATTGTAGCTCAAAAATGCTACACCATGTTTAGTGGACATTATTGCTTGAATCAAAGAAAGAGTTGTGCAATGCTGCAGATCTTAAATGTTGTCAGTTAATAAGCATTCTTTTCTATTCTTCATAATAAATGAATTCACACGAATAATTGTGTACATACTGTATAAATATATAGTTTTTATTTCACAAAATATGATGGATAAATTTTATTGAAGATGTGGATGTCCATTTGTAACTTAAGTGCATATACTAAAAAAAATCTGTTTCATAGCCATCAATCATTCCAATTTAAAGTGTCAATATAACTATCAAATGCATAAACATGTTATTTTTCAAACTAACATGTAACAGAGAGAACCCATAAGTATGCTAACAATTTGAGAAAGAAGCACTTGTAAAATTTAGAAAAGTGTTCTTTGCTTGTATTTTTGTAGTCAACTTTGTGCAATATTTCAGGATTACTGTAAGGTTAGTTATGACGACAGTTTTAAGTATATACTATTTTAATGAATAACACTGAAGACCTGCTATTATTTCTGTGACCAACTATCTCGTATGTAGAGTCATCGCTGTTTTTGCATTTTATTTGACTTAAATAATAGTTTATACTAAATCATCCATTTAGCTATACTTATCCCTTCCACATATGTTTAAGTTTATTATTGAATATATCTATCCCATATGCATTAATTCTTATGTATTGCAGGGTTCATCTGATCTTGACCGATTTCATGGTTCATTTTTCAAGTTTTGAAATATCTCAGATACTTTAAAACCAAACTAATGTTCCCAGGACAACTTTTCAGAAAAGTTTAGACTATCAGGAATATTGAACTCTCAGAACTAAAAGTAGTTTACCATAGGATCATGAATTTATATAAGTTTTGCTAAAGTAGTATATTCACATAGTTTGTTTTTTTTTTTCACCAAAAATGTAGGTTGACTTGTATTGATTAGCAGGTATCTAATACTATATTTATTGTTATGGAGAATAATTCAAAGCAAATTTTAGTAATTATTCACAATTAGGTTTGCTTATCTAAAAAACCTCTTTAGCGATTCTACTTATAAACCTTCATGAACTAATACTCCTTTTTCTGTAAATTACAAATTGTTTAGAACTTCAGGATGTTACCAGAATAAGGACAAACAAAATATACCAATTATCAAGGTATATTATAGCTGCTGGATCGTAGCTATTATCGTCCTTGGGATATTTTTTGGATGATTTGCGGAACATTTATAAATTTGCAGATAGGTATATTGAAGCAATCAATTTCCATATATACTAGTAAAAAAGATAAAAATACTACACAATATTTAAGATATATGACATAATTTTAATAAGTTTTCCTTTTTGAAAATGAATCTAATAGATTGCACCATAGTTCCACTTTTTTCTGAGATTGATATCAACTTGTGATATTCTATTTTGGCTATATGAAGTATATAGATAACTCTAAAAGGAGGTAACAAAATAATTCCTTTTAAAATTTTAATATGAGAAATACTTGTTTGCGATAATGATAACAACAGAATTATGATTTCAGAATTATGCAATCCTCAATTTTGGCTATTCTACATTCATTTGTTAATTTAAATAAAAATAAACTTAAGCTTTATTATTTAAAACTCATTTGCCTTCAATCAGAATTTTTTGTAAATAATATTTACATTCAATTTCATGCTTTGTCTTCAATTTTGTGTCATTATAATGCTGAATTCATACTTTTCCATTAATTACAGAAATGTGCATTAGAGTGTTTAAAGAAGATTTCTAGTTCAGATTCATGACAAACACAACACATAAAAAGAGCAGAACAGTTTATCCTAGGGAGAGCTTTTTTCGAAGGATATGGAATTGAAGACAGTCTGATGAAGAGGCAGAAAGGTAAAGTTTGGAGAGAAACATTTTTATTTTAAAATCTAAGGAGAACTGGTTCCTCACCTTCTTTGTTAACTTTAAGCTGGTTACTTTTGTTGCCCTTTCTTCAAAAGTTGAATACTAATTGGACATGGTTTTAATGTACTTATAATTATAAAGCCATAGCAGCTATGTTTCTGATGTAATAGATTTAAAGGATGTTTTGTTACAATAAATTACAGGTATAGTCTGTAATTCAAAATATGTCTTTGGTTGCTGCCTGTTATTTTTCATATAGATTTCTTTATAGAAACTCCTAAGGGTGAGAGACAGTAAAAATTACCCATGCATGTGACTCCCTAATATTGCATAAAAAATGCCAAAACTACTAAACTACCCTTCCATTACTCATCTGCAATCTTATTTCCGTAAAATGTACATTCTTCTACATCATTTGGTCTCTGGTGGAAAGTTGTCTCGTTGGTAATCATACAATATCTTTTTATTTTTATATTTGTATTTTAAAAAAATTTAAAAGTATATACCGATATATTTGGTCAAATTGGCTTTTAGGTACTGGTTAATGACAGCTGATGATGGAAATCCTAAAGCCAGCATACTTGCTCAGACAATATTAGTGATGTATTACTCACATGTTGATACTCAGGATATAAAGAAAGCTTTCTTCTGGCATTCAGAGGCTTGTGGGAATGGAAGTATTGAGTCTCAGGGCAAGTTTTTACATAATATGTTTAATACAAAGTTTCCCAGATAGTGGAACTTTTACAAGCAAAAGTATAATCTTGATAGAAGAAAAGCGAAAAACAATTTGAATGACATTTACCTTAGAAGAACATTACAAATAAATATATAGTCCACATAAGTATTGCTATCTGAAAGTGAAAAGTCAGAGTTATTTTAAAATCAATTATATATTCGCACCTTATTCTCAACATTTGCTGATCTGCTTTACCTATCTACTGGAATTAGAATTGCTCATCGTTGTGAGCATGACATTTTTCACAGTATCTTTAACCTCCATATGAAAAATCTTGAAAACATTTTTCAATATTCAAATAAAACAATATTGACATATTCATAGTGAATTATGTGAAGAATACGCACAAATAAAATTCAATGTTGCGCGCAGTGTAAAATGTGATTTTTGTTTTGTTATTTCCTGAGAAATAATTAAACTACTTTTTTTTTTAAATAGGGTAAACAATTAGATTTATGTCAACTTTGAATTAGGCTCAGGAAGAGAAATTAGCAAAGGCACAGTAAAGAGATGGACTCTGAAAAATATAGATAGGGCTTATAAATGTAACTTCATTGACCTAGTAACCAATTTGATAAGTAAAGTAAAACTGTTAAGCTGAATGACGACTTTGTAACCATACCTTTAAAACTAAGAGACATTTACACTTCTAAAAAGCTGTTTAATGTCACTAAATACATAGAACTACATAAAAGTCAACTGCAATACTTCTGAAATATATATGATGAAAGTACAAATACCTTTACACTTGAAAATACTACATTCAACTGCTTAATGTTTTGTAGACGTCTTCAATTACATTGTAAAACCGGCAGCTTTCCAATAATAATAACAAATTTATAAGAATTTTGTTTCTTTCAGCAGAAAAAAATGTAATAAATCATAAAATCGACTTTTTATCAAAAGGAATGAAATTATATTATATATAAAAAATTTGAAATACAAATATTTAGAAAATTGAATTGAAACATCAGAAAAATTTACTCTACAAAATTGTAGATTGATGAAAACATTCAAATACAAATACAGTTATCTTTTTTTCTTTATTTGAAAACCTTCATCCTTCAAAAGACGTGTATTTCAACATTCACAAAAAAATATGCAAGAGCTAATTTAGCTAAATATCCCGTAACAGATACAATCATACATTCAATTTGACAAAAATACAGCCGTTAAAAATTCAGTGTTAACAACAATCGTCCTGTAGTTGGTGTATTTCCTTTGTCTTAGTCCCTTTAATAAGATTGTACTTTTCATGGTTTTCCTTTGTGGATAGAATATACAATGCGGATAATATATAAGATATACATAATGACAATTTAAAAATTTCATTCAGTATACAGATACTAAATAGTAAGATCTTCTTAGAAGACAAAATAAAAAACTAATTATGACATAGATAGTTTTCGACAAAAAAAGTTATGAAAACTATAGAAACCTTTGCAAAATCTAAAATACTGATAATTCTTAGAAATTGAAAGGTGGGGATATATAAAGGAATCAAAAATAGGATTTTCCAATACTATGTTTAAAAGAAATGGAAGGGAACACAAAACAAGAAGAAGCTTACGTCTTCTTCATCAGTCAAAAAATAAATCAGTACGACTTGGATTTAAAAACATTCCAATTATAATTTAGATCAAAAAGATGAAATGATTTTTTTCTATGTCTAAACTCACTCAGTTTTTTGTTCCATTTATTAACAATAGCATTACGGAAAGTGAACTCGGTTCTTACTTTTATATCGGTAAATGTATATAATAAATCACTAGAGATCCAGGGCCTTTTTATCAAAAGTGTCCTAGGATTTGTCCTGAGACATATCTTAGGACATGATTTAGGATGACTTAGGACTGTCCTAGGACGTTTCTGAGAATGCACAACGAAGCTCTCGTATGATTATCCAAACCGCTCCTAAGTGTTGGAGTATAAGTAAATAACAAAACTGAAAAAAATGGTAAAACTATATGTTAAGATATTAATACATAACAATTAAACAGTGAATATAATAATAATATTTAAATATGATAATAATATAATAATGATAAAATAATGAAAACTATGAACAGTAAAATATTACGACTAAATATATCAGCACAACAATGTTTAATCTGCAAATTTGCGGAAGCAAATTTTTTGTTCTTCCCTCGCCGGGATTCTAACTCTTGCTGAAAATGCACTAAATTTTTGTATTCAATATGAATAATCACATTTTGTCTATTAAGACATCAAATTGTTCTAAAATGTTCTCCATAATTTCCTACCGGTTTCACTGTTTCACAGATATTCATGGATATGATTGCTTGCGACGTCAGGGTAACGTCTATTAGCAACATCATTATCAAATCCTTAACGTCATAATATAGTACAACGTAGGTACAAACGAAAGTGAAAATACATATATGGAAACAGTTGGAAAGCAGGTCACGGTTTGACCCCAAGTCTATCAGCAACAATAGAGTCACGAGACCGTGAAAATTCAGTAAAACTACGGATGAGACAAACCTCATTTTTACTCACTAAAATACTGTAATGATAAAAACTTATTGATCAAAATGATCTTGAATATACATAGTTTTAACTCGTCAACACTTACACATCAACTCAAAGTCCTTTATTCTTCATTTTATCTTCAAACTTGAAGTTTGTTTGAAAATTGTCAAGTCTCCTGATCGAAAAATCTAAATATTTTCGAGGAAACTAAAAATGATGGGCTGAATTTAAATTTAATAAAGCATCTAACTAAGACAAACACTCGATATGAATATCTAGGCAATAGAGTTTTGGATACGCAAACGTCAAGTTATTTTCAACTCGAAGCGGTGTTTTTTTTTGCCGATTTGTGCAAGTGGTTATCTCCCCTTGATATCACCAGTCAAAAAATAAAAACCCAGCAAAATGAATAAAAAGGAGTTTACTTTACAAAAATTAAGAAGAAAATAAATGAAATCGATTTACAACTATGTTATTATAATATTAAGAAGAGATACTTCCCTACTTTTCAGAGAAGGATTAGAGGTAAAAATTAAAAGACAAAAAATTGGTAAAAATTAAGAAATGTCACCTAGAAACCTAGCTGAATTGATATAAATTAATATCAGATCATATCATAATTAGATCATTCCTAGTAGAAATTTTTCTAAATACTTCTAACAATGTTTAATGCAATAAAACATACTTTATACAATTTAGAAAATCTTTCTGAAATAAAAATAATAAATAGTACTGATCATTTATATTTTATAATATAAAAAGTGGGACAAAGAGTCACAATAGTTTCTTCAAAGTAAAAAAGCCTTTTAACCCAAAGCCTATGTTTCTTAGTTGAACAGTACTGTACTGCCTAGAAAATATCCTACAGATAAAGGATAAGTTTACCAAATTTATTGACAGAAAGTCTGTAAAAATATAATACTTAAAATTATAAGGGACATAATTTTGAATTTTAAAATCATTATTATTGTAAAATTCAATTATTAGATTAGCTAGCACAGCTAGTAGCCCTTGCCAAATTTCTCAGGGTATTTTATAAATTTTGAAAGTAAACTTTTGAAAAAACAAAATGGGGCTTCTAGTTCTACTCTTCAGGTTGCTGTATCAGCTGGAATACATTTGTGATATAAATATCCAATTATTAAGGTAAAATAAACAAAACTTTTTTTATAAATATGTATAATACATATTTATAAACAAAGTATTGTATATTTTATGTCACAAATGAAATTTGGTGGGACAAATCTTGTGCCTTTTACTTAATGATCAATGACAATGGATTGTTAAATTTGACAAGAATTTGCCATTTGAATAAATTCAATTTTGTAAGAAAACATCTCTATGAACTAAATTTCTTGTTTGACTTGATAAGCTAGGTTTTGCACTCATTAGTAGCTTATTTAGTAAAGAGATAATCAAATAAGTAAGGGTTTTAACTTATAGATATAATTAACTGACCTTCATTTCCTTTTTCATATGTTTTTTCATTACAAGGCATTTTCTATTGCTATTTTTTGTTTTTTGTCCATCCATAGGCTATCATTAATTTGTCAGATCTGTTTCAAGTATGAATGAAATTTTCTCAGACGTTCAGTTTCAAACGCAATAAAGATGATCTTTGTTTCATTTTTCCAATGTGTAAATTTTCCTATTCACATGACCCTGACACATATTTTGTTAACGTTACATGACGTATGTTGGAAAAAGAAAACAATGTCACCGTCAATTTGTGTAGGGGATCAAGAAGGGTTTTAGTTACTTTGAAATGGAGGTGTATGGAATTGTGAAAAACAACAATTTTTAATCACAACTGCATTCATATCTCTAATAAAATCAGTATTTTATAGTACTTTGGAAACAAGTACAATCAAAAGAAGTTGAACATTCATTGTTTTAAACTAGAAACGCAGCCAAAACCAGATACAAATTGACATGACTGGTGGTCACTAAAATTATTGTATAAGAGTAAAAAATGATAGCTTCATAATTTTCTAGAAATTTGAAATAGGTTACCCGGTTTCATTTAAGATGTTTACCGTTCTTTTCCGTATTTGGATACGCAAACGTCAAGTTATTTAAATTCGATGTTTTTGGCGAACAAAAAAGATGGCTGATCAATTTTAGAACGGTCAGGATAAAGAAATAGCAAATAAAAGTTATTTTGGACAATGTCTCTATGTCGTATTGAAACAATATTGCTCACAAAACCTACAAACTTTAAAAATCAATTATAATAAAAACATGACAAGCTGAAAAAAATAGTTTAAACGTCGATTTTTTAGCCGATTGATTTCGCGGACTTTTTGACGTCACCGACGACTGTAGCGCCACCTAATTAATTCCCCCTGCTATTGTTGCTGATAGAACTTGACGACAACGGACGTTTCCAAGGACTTACTTTCCAACTAGAAACGCCTTCCGGATTCTCATTTTATCGATTTAATTTAGGACGGTATTTCTTAATGAATCAATTTTCTTTATTAATTCTTATTGGTTCGGTTGTATTATCTGAACACTGATAAAATGGAAAAATAAAGAAATTTGGATGATTTGATCCAGCGCATAAATCAATATATTCGCTAAGTGGGCTTTTTCTTGTTCTAGAGACTCGAATTTATGGATTTGATGTCTTAATAGACAAAATGTGATTATTCATATTGAATACAAAAATTTAGTGCATTTTCAGCCTTATATATATATTTTTTCATATACATATGTATCGCCCCGCAAGATTTATCGTTGGCTATTATTCAGTCATTTAATATATATATATTTATATATATAACCTAATATAATTATTGTAATTTAAACTTTACCCCCCCAAAAAAAACGAAGCAAAAAATACAACGTTTTCTATAAAAATTGATCAATTTAAGTGTAAATATTTAGAACGGTAAAAATAATGAACTAATTTTCACAGTTTCATACATAACAGAGTTCAAAGGCAGATCTAGCTCATGCATCATTTCATATAAATACAGATTGGTTAAACTATTTCAATACTGCAAAAAAATTTACGAGTGAATATAAAAAAAAAGAGGAATCCTAACTTTACAGATGCCGAACAACAGGCTCACATAAAGCCTTAATATTTACTGTGCAGTAAAACTTCCAATGTTGCAGCCAGGGGCCAGTTTATCGAAGCGCGCTTATTACTAGGACATGGCCTATTAAGATCATCTTAGCACACAGCTTTGTCCTAAGTGGGTTTATCAAACATGTCGTAACTTAGGAAAAGTCATAGGAATCGTCCTAAGTGAAGGAAACCTATTTAGGTGTCTTAAGATGGTCTTAGGATGGTTCTATCTTTAGGTTATATTCTATAATGGTATACCTTGTAAATAAATACGACCGTCGCCTATAAAAATAATGTTTGTTTAGACAGCAGTACAGATGATTTTTGTAGAAATAGACCGCTTAGGAACAATGGTAATCCACTGAACTATTTGGTTGACATTGAAATTATATGCAAGTATAGATTATCACGTCCGTAACACAGACGCTTGGGGAATAAATTCCCCTTTTTCTTAATATTTTATTGTATTTTAATTTTTATTTAGTAAATATTATTTAACATTTCACCTATTTTCCTTTACTTAATATGTTCTTACTCTTATCCACATGGAAAGTAAAAATAGAGAGGAATCATATACAAATAAATCGAATTAAAATAAATGAAAGTAGGTTAAACTATAAAAGAATATTTACTTTAAAAAGATTAAACACAACAACAAAAAAGAGTAAGAAAAAGGGGTTCGTTACCCAAGCGCATGTGATTCGTAATGAAATAATTTATGTTCTCCGTATTTAAATGAAAGATGCACGAGATTTTATTTTGAATTCAGTAAAGTACTAAACCTTGACACTTCGAAATAAACTTCCTCAAAAATATACACGATGTATAATGATTTTTACCGATTATATTTAATTGTCACTATTTACAAATGATTTTTTAAATTTTGATACTGTGCTTATTCAGTAGGCTTTTAGGTATCACAATAGCAATGGCTCAAGCAGTTTACCAAATTGCAGTTTGAATTATTCTCCAACAAACTGATCAACTGGTAAAATATTTAAACTGATTGCTTCCGTGAATGGGTGAGTGCAGTGAAATAAAAAGTAATACTTACCATCAAACTCCAGTTAGTTGATGTCTATGTCATGAAATTAAAACAAAATAATGACTTACTATAATATGAGTCACTGGTTTGCAAAGGTAGAACTTTGACATGAAAACTTCTAGTCTTAATAAATTTTATAAATAATTAGTTCAAAATATTGTTTTGTAGGTTAATAATTTATAGCTTTGTTTTCTAACAGCAAGTTAGTGGGCAATTGTAATTCGGATATTTTGTTTTAAAGCAATTACTAATCTGCTAATATTAATTTAAGATGATTAAAATTTTGAAAAAAAAAATACGTTATGGGACACATTCACATACAGACTTCTCTGTAAATCAAGAGGGTATCACCAGTCAAGTAGTCAGCAAATCTGTGTTGACATGGATTTTCATTGATATGGTCAAAATAATAGATAAACTGTTTTGCAAAACTTTGAAATGTTCAAAATACTAGTGATTTTGTACCACCGAGGATTAGATTACTTATAAGCAGTAGTTAGCAAAACCTTTCGGAATTTTGTTTCCTCAGTGCTCTTCAACTTCGTACTAACTTGGCATTTCAATTTTTTTTATTTGAGTGGTATTGATGAATCATTTGTATGCAAAATCGTAAGCCTGATATCCGATTAACTTTTTGATATACAATGACTGAATAAAATTATTTCCCTTTAATGCCAGCAGATCAGTAATTCTTATAGAAAATATTATCCAAATCACAATTACACAATAACTTCCTCTTAGAAAACAGAGCTATAAATTCTTGACCTACAAATCAATGTTTTGAACTAATTATTTATAAAATTTATTTAGAATAGAAGTTTTCATGTCGAAGTTATACCTTTTTAAACCAATAACTCTTATTATAATAAGTCATTATTTTGTTTGCATTTTTTGACATAGACATCAACTAACTGGTATTACTTTTTATTTTACTAAGGATAAAAAAAAAATAAATATAAAAACCTTTTTATTTCACTACACTCACTTCAAACTAACAATTTTTTACTGAAGCAATGAGTTAAACTATGTTACCAGTTGATCAGTTAGCTAGAGAAGAATTTAAACTGCAATTTGGTAAACTGTTTGGGCCATTGCTATTGTGATACCCCAAAGTCTACTGAATAAGCACAGTAAATGCATGAGATATGTTATAAGTCGGTCCTAGCATTATCTTAATTTATTCCTAAGATAGGTCGTACGACAGATCCTAGGACAGCTTCGATAAACAGTCCCCAGTATTGCTACAAGGATACGCATTAAGTATCATAAACTATATCCTTAAAAAAGAACCATCTTATGACACATAAATTAGTGTCCTAGGTAAATCCTAAATTGCGACCGTTTGATAAAACTTGAATTTCGAACACTGATATCAAAATTTAGAATTCATAAAGAGAAAAAGGAAAAGGGAAGATATCTTAAAATACCAAGAGAGAAAATTTTTTGAAAGACTGCAAAAAAGAAATATAAAAAAATGGTTAAATATTTCGCGGTGTTGTATTGCCATGGCTTTATTTGGACTTGTTTGTTTGCTTTTTGGCCTTGAATGTTTGTCCCTAATATTTTATTAACTATGTATTTACTTTCAGGTATCACAGATCGAATTTATTCGTTCATAGTGTGTTAATTTACGTTTTTGATTGAGTTAAGCCTTCCAATTGATGTTTTATCGTGTGTTTTTCTATGTTGTGATGTTATACTATTGTTTCAGAAAAAGGGAGAAGGTTTGGTACCATTAAAACGTTTAATCCCGCTGCAAATGTTTGCACCTGTCCTAAGTCAGGAATCTGATGTACAGTAGTTGTCGTTTGTTTATGTAATTTATACGTGTTTCTCGTTTCTCGTTTTTTATATAGACTAGACCGTTGGTTTTACCGTTTGAATGGTTTTACACTAGTACTTTTGGGGCCCTTTATAGCTTGTTGTTCGGTGTGAGCCAAGGCTCCGTGTTGAAGGCCGTACATTGACCTATAATGGTTTACTTTTATAAATTGTTATTTGGATGGAGAGTTGTCTCATTGGCACTCACACCACATCTTCCTATATCTATGATATTGTGATATTAATAGTAATATTAGAAACGTTTATTTTGATTTTTTGATAAATGAGAACACACAATTTATAGATATAAATAATATATAAAGATAAAATTACATATTATCCTCAACCCAAGATAGCACATTCCGGTAAATAAGCTTTGATCCTTTTTAAAACAGTCTAAAGATACTGAACAGAGGCAGATTCAGCCATTTTAAAAAAGGGTGTTCCAACCCAGGATATCAGGGGGATGGGTTCCAACCATATGTCCCCATTCAAAAGCATTGATCGTCCAACCCCCAGACCCCCTCCCCAACCCACGGATCCGCCAATGCTGAAGACAGGAGAATCTTGAAATATTTACTTTCATAATGTATATAAATGATCTTGTTGATATTGTTTGTTTTTTTTATTTTGTTATGTTGTGTCACATGCTGTAAATGTAGTATAATGACAATAAAAATTGGAATTGAATTGAACTGAATTGACAAACCCACTTAGGACAAATATATGTCCTAAGATGGTTTTTGGACATGTCCTAATCCTAAGACTGATTATTTCTATTTATACATTCACGAAAATACATGTATGTAAAATTGTTGAAAAAAGTTTAAAGTTTATTATAATGGCTCTGTAATATTTCAACTCCAATTGGATTAATACTTTTAGATTAGATTCGAACCTGTAAATGAGATTAGATTCGAAGCTGTAAATGAAACAGTTACTCGAAAAGTTGTCCCCATGCATCCGTGTGAACCCCTTTTCCCACTACTGTTGATTCAGAAATATGTGTATACAGGTAATGAAAACTAATGGACCTATTATAACATGGGGTATCCATCCATGACACAAAATAAGAAATGCACAGCAAAAACACACAAAAATCAAAGGAACAGCGCTTTTATTGCTGTTCTTCATCTCAAAGTCACAATGAGGCCTTCAAAACGGAGGAAAAAAACTCTCATCTCACTGCAAGTTTACGATTTGAGTTATATTTCATTCATTCATTCATTATAATTACAGCATAATTTATGAACTCTAATATTATACTTTCTATATATTTAAGGGCTTTATTTTAGATTATTATGTTCTTTTGGTGGTCAGCAGTTCAAAATTCACAAACTCTTATTTTCTGAACTTTAGCACCACCTTGCTATTAAAAGTTCACATGTGTCATTACAATATATAAAACTAAAAACATGTATCAACTCTAATTAACAATGATTAAAAAGTAATAAACAAGAAATAAATACTAGAAATTAATAAAAAAAATTTCAACATTTTTCTTTTGCATCGCTCTTATGCATATAGATTGTCATCAATGATTTGGACATTAGTGTCAGAAACATTTTGTATCACTTTGCACAAAAAGGTCTTGGCTCGGTCCCTTTTCTTGTCACGGATGCATCTTCACATTAAATATTTTAGCTCTTTTTATGTATTTTATCGAAAGCGTCATTTGTCATATATAAAATATTTGGTGTACTTTATGCTGGAAATGTTAATTTAAAGTGAACGACAGCGTGATGATAAATCGGATTCTTAAATTACAATATCACGGTACGTATAGTGTTTAGCGGAGATCGTGTTTTTTCGAGTGAATCGGTCTACTCTTTTCGAGTGTAGATCAGGTTTTTTTCGAGTGATATTACATGCAATCATATCAATTCACAACTATTTCGCGTATATAATAGTTTTATTCATGACTGTTCATCTTATTCTCCGCATTGTTATGTCTACTTTTATCTTCGTCATTTGAACTCTTGTGGATAGTTGTCTCATTGGCATTGATACCACATTTCATTTTCTTTATATATATATATGTCTGTGCTCACATTAATATTGTTAGCAACACGAATATTTACTGTATGATATCCATATTTGTTTGAATCGACATCGTACCTGAGCGTTGACTTGTTGGATAGTTCCACCATATTTACGTGGGCATTGACATGTTTGATCTATCCAAGTGTATCAATGCCGGTGTCCATGCAATTTATAAGATGTGGCAAACAATAATATATACAAATATACGATGCTTTTTACGAATGAACGTGTTACTACAATATTATCAAACTGGTTAAATGCATTGATTTCGTGCTTTGAAAAGTACTTTATTTGAACATTTTCATTGCTTTTTAAACCAAATCGTCTGACATATAACAATTTAAGCCATTAAAATTTTGTTTAATCCCTCTATCAAAACCTGGACCACACTAAAAAAAAACCCGGACTGCTCTCGAAAAAACACGGACATATAAAAATGAATTTATTCTAAAATGTCCTTCTCAAAGCAATAACAATAGATATAAGAAGATGTGGTATGAGTGCCAATGAGACAACTCTCCATCCAAGTCAAAATTTATAAATGTAAACCACTATAGGTCAAAGTACAAGAATTTTTATAAAATGTCTGTATATCTAAGGATATATAGATTCCAGATATACATTTCCTTTGACATTTGGATTGGTACTTATATAAAAATAGCTTTATTCTATATTTTGAAATAAAAGCATTGTAAATCTAAATTAAATTTTAAGAACACAAAATAATGTAAGGGTGATGGTTTCTTTTTATCACCAATACTAACTTACCTTGTATGATCTTGTATATTCAGTTTAAGCATCTATTTCACGTCTTACAAAAAGAAGTCTGTTTGTTTATAATTTGATCATATTCACCCGAAATAACGTGGTCACACTCGAAAAAACACGATCAAATCACTCAAATAAACACGATCCCAGCCGGACAGTATACCTACTGTACATGTGAATATGATAAGATGAAACTGTATGATTTAACTAAATATTGCAATTGAATATGTGATAAGAAAATTATAAGTTCATCATAGTAATTATATGCGTACACATTATATTAGTTTACAACAGCAGAAGGGTAAATAAAGACAAACATGTGGTGATAATATCAAAAGCATTACAATACAAACCAAAATAACCGCCACTATCATCTAGCATACCAATCCTTGTGAACATATTCAATTAATAGAATAACCTGATACATTTATCTTTACGCTACAATGCTAGAATTAACTAACAATATGATGACTTAAAGCAATTAAATCTTGACTTGCAACAGTAAAATCAAGATTAAGAAAAATAGTATTTAAAAAATACCAAACTCCATGTTAAATTCGAAAAGGGGGAATTAAAGTCCACAAAACCTGAAAAATTAACTCGACTATTATATATCAACCAGAGGAACCATGATGGAAAGTTAAAATAATATTAAAAATGATAAAAAAAAAAGCTACATTGTGCCGATTTTAAACTATATACATTGTATAGTTTGACGTGGACAATAATTCCGAGTTTGATAGGATGCTAAAATGGTAAATTGAAGAAGAGTCGAACTGGTTCCAAAATTTGGTATATATTGAAATATCAGTGAGTAGTTTAATTTCATGCAGAAATTTTAGTACAGATGATTGAGTTTTTTTTAATTTTCCTCTATGAATGAACATTAACTTCTTTGTCATGAGCTCATGACGCATTGTCTTTTTTTTTATTCTTCTAGTACTTGGAGGAAAAATGATTGCCTTTTTAAAGTGCAGTGGGTGATTGATATTTTACGGTGAAGTTCTGAAGGGCTAAAATCGCCAGGATGAATGTCAATGGTGCTAATTTACGCAACGGGTCATAACAAAAGTCCGTTAGTGAGTAGTTAAGAAAAAACGTCTGACGCTACTCACCCATGGTTTTTAACTCTATATCAAATTTTCAATTCCATGATATGAATTTAGTCTGCCAATTGATTTCTAAAAAGCTATATAAAAATCTTAGAAATAAGACCTAATGTAAATATACATGTATTTTACATGATGACTAACGACAACCATCTTCTACTTTCAATAAACATTAAAATATGATGCTACTAGGATGCTTTGAATCTTTAAATTGGCACAGTAATGCATTTGAAACAGTTGTCTGCGGGAAACATCACCTTATTGCAAAGGTACAAAATTAAGTAAATCCTTTTTCTCTAAGAAATTTGATTTATAAAAAGACATCAAAATATTTTTGAATGATGAGTTTTAATTTGGGCTTGTTACCGTACACCAATTCGTCACCATTTTATGTATGTTGAAGTTAAAAACAGGCAAAGACTTTCATATGGAATTAACAGAAAACTCGATGATTTTTGGGTTCAAATGGAAATACAGAATTTTGAGTTTTCAACCTATTTGAAATCAATATACGTCTCGCAAAAAGGTAGAGCTGCAGTTAATCTATTGACATAACTCAGTCATTTTTTTTTTAGGACTAAACTGAAAAAATAAACAAACAAAAGTGACACAAATCGAAAAGAAATAAAAAAAGTTACTAGTTTGAACGCCATTCCCTAAAAGTCAAACGTTCCCCCCCCCTTTAAATGGAAAATTTTTACGGCTATAATTGCGTCAAGAGTCATAAAACTTTTAGGTAGAATCTAACGAAAAACAGCAAAATTTTACTTCTATTGGGTCCCTCACACCTCGCTTTCACAGAAATTCTAGAATGCAGGACTCGACATATATTTAAATGATTATTATTTCGAGACCTAGTCCTCGTTTGCCCGCTTTTATCTTGGAAATTGTAAGAGCTAGGTCACATGTGATTTGCAACACAGACAGATATGTTAAGAAGATATAAAAAAAAACACCATTAAAATTATTAACATAAGACAATTATAGAATAATCAGTTGAAAAAGAGGGGTAAACTTTTCCTGGAAATATTTCACAAACCAGGGACATAATTAACTTCCCTGTATAATCACTGAAATTCACAGCATCATAGGTTTATGTTTGTAATTGAATGTTCTGGCAACATCTATTCATATGCGGGAAATTTAGTTTATTATTTTTTATTCCTACTAGGACGATACGAATAAAACAAAGATAAAAATCTTATTTTTCCGCAGATAATTGTTTTGTTTATTATGTTGTTATATCTTTAAAGGCATAAAAACTAATAGGAAAACAGTGGGCCAATTTCTCCTGAATTTGTTTCACATCTAGAAATATTTTTTTCAAATCATTCAATTTTAATCAAAATTCACAGTATTACAGCTTCATGTTTGTCCTTTTAGATTCAAACAATATTATTAATAGTATTACATTGTAATATGTGATTTGACGTATTTCTTATCATGAAACCAATGTTTAAACGCTTTAAGTATGCTCAAAGTGAACAGTTTGGTAGATTTTGGCAAATTTCACAAACATGAATAACCAGAACATTCTTAACCAAATCAAAACTCTGTTTGTAGATAAGCTCTCGTTCATATACAAATTAATTCATATTGGTTAAGGATACTTTTAGTGCAAAATTTTCATAAAATATGTAAGAATTGCGATATTGTATAAATCCAGGGAAAATTGGTACTACCTTTTTACCCAGCACCGTGTTTAAAAAGGTTGATGAATAATCATCACTTGTTACGGGCATTCGGTGTTGTAGATAATGGTTGTTCCTTAAAATTTGTATTATGGATATAAAACATGAAACATGATTGGGGCAATTAGGAACACTTTACCCCTTACATTTTATTGTTTAATTGTGCAGATTGGAAAATGATTTTGAGTACTTCAGTACATGCTTAAGAGGAGATTGAATTATTTAGTGCCTCTTCCCCTTCCCCTTTTCCTTTTAATACATAGAAATAAAAACAGTCAATGCATAAAGCCATTGTTCTTTCCTTCATTTTCTTACTTCAGTATTTAAACTCAAACTTGTGCCGGGTACCGGTGTGATGAAAAAGGTTTAACCTCTATGCTTAAACATGCCCTTATATCTGGAAGTATCTGCCCACATGATTTCAAGGCATCATCCAGTTTATAACCAACAATCACGGTCTTGTTTTCATGAATATGTGCATCCGTTACAATAAATGCAGCAATGTCGAAGCCATACTCAGTGTAACAAATTAGTGACCCGCTATCCCCTTGTTGAGCAAATTCTGTGACGCTGTCACTTTCAATTTCGAATAAAGCCGGTTGATTTTTCCCTTCCATTCTTCCTATATATATTCCATTTGTCAAATGTGAAGCGGCTCCCCATTTGTAAACTGGGGTTCTAGGCAGCAACGTCAGCCTATCCCTTCCCAACACTTTTCCATCAACAAATCTGCCACATTGATTTCTCAAACCGGCAGAAATAGGTAAATTTCTACTCACTAGCCTTATTGCTGCAAAATCCAAGTCCATGGGCGTTTGACATGTAACTATACTGTCTGTTGCAAAATGGTCTTCTTCACTTGTTATGATAACTCTATTACAACTAAATTCACCAGGGACTATGTTCTGTTCACGTCCTATACTGTCTCTGACTACATGCTTGCATGTTGCACAGAAATGTCGCGTTTCGTCCCTTAGGATAAGCCCAACGGTGCCGACAGATATTTGTCTCGCACTACCTACTTTATCCCCAGACTTTAAATTGAGATGCTTTAGTACCATCTTTTTAAATGGTCGAATTTCAATATTGTGAGCATGTGGTAAGACTTTTTGTAAGAAGTTGTTAACTTCCATCTTTTTTTCAATTTGTTCGATGGAAACAAATAGCTTATCATTTCTTTGTCCAAATTCACAAATCAGTCCATTCCTAAAACACATACATGTGTAATTATAACCATTATCATTATTGTCGTCGTTGTAGTAATAATGCATTAGAACTAGAAATATGCTGCTGTAAAGTTATATCTTTATACAGTGTATCTTTACCCCGACATACTCGGATCCCATTTTGTTTTCAGTATATCGATCTATCTATATATATATAATTAAGATTTATACAGCGAAATCAAAATCTTTTTTGCATACACAAATGGTACGATTTTTGTATGTGCTCTTTGGAGTTCAGTTATCGTGTTAGTTTTTAAAGGTGTCTCTTTATGTTTTAATCTATTCAGAATTTGTGTCCGATAGATGGTCGTCTCTGGTTAATGTATTTACGTGTGTAAACTTTGAAAATTAAGAGATTTCAACACGCTGACGCTAATTCATAGTTGTTGTTTGGTTGTTGTCTCATCAAAATTTGTCCTTTTATATATTGACATTGAACTTCAGACTAAATTGGTAATTTGTGCATTATTATGAAAAAAAATATGCATTTTCATTTGACTTTTGAGGACTGTACATGCAATTGTCTCTCGTGTGTTATAAAGCCAATATTCACATTTTGACATGAATATTTTAATCTTTTTGTTTAAAAAGAAAATGTGCTCAAACATCGTTTTTTCAACCTACTTAAGGTCTTGACATACAACATGGCTGGTATCGAAATCATAACTTAATAAAGTACAAACATTCGCGTCTTATATTGGTTGTTTCATTTTTGGATATCTTTATAGATTATTATGAAAATTGAAAATAAAATCAGATATTTGTTGGCCTTCACTACAAACTGTATTTGACAAATTAAATTCCCAAGTTTAATATGCATTCCCACGAGAACCAACTGTGTCCCTCTTCTTGCCGATTTGATTCTTTATTCATATGAGCTTCTTGGAATGAATGAAAAGAAACTAGAACTATCCTTTAACTTCATGTTCCGCTATAAAGATGATGTCCTCTCACTAAATAAAGTTTGGTGACTATATTGAATGCATCTATTCCATCGAACTTAAAATAACGGATACAACAGATAAAGTTGATAATGCCTAATATCTTGACTTATATCTAGAAATTGATAATGAGGGTCGGTTGAGAACAAAACTTAGCAACAAAAGTGATGAGTTTAGCTTACCATGCGTAAACTTTCAATTCTATGTAGCAACATTCCAGCAGCGCCTGCATATGAAGTATATATCTCCAAGTTGATATGATATTTCAGAGCTTGCATTTCCCATAATGATTTCCTTGATAGAGGTTGCTGCTATTAAACCAAGAGTTCTAATGGGCGAAGTTGAAATTATCCCTTCGAAAATTTTACGGACGCCATCACGAGTTGGTTGACCGTTATGAAATATCTGTTTCACAAATGAAGACGAATATGTTCCAATTGTCGTTACCATTAATTGTCTGTATTATAGATGTTTCTCAATATTTTAATAATATTTTTGGCGTATTTCTCGAATAAGTGACAAAAAAAAAATTAATTCCTAAAGATGCTACGTAACAGCATTTTGATATAATTTGGTAAAATTTGCATATTTTAACTAAGAAATAGTGGAGGGACGTTATAAACAAAAACCAAATTTCTATAGGAAGTTATTCTATGTGTTTCCTTTTAGATACAGGTTAACGATGTCCTGAACATGATACATTTGCTATATTGTTTTCAACAGCATTTTGTAGAACTGAAAATCATTTAAATATTATGCAAATCATTGTAATAGTATGGAAATTTATAAAACTGTTGCAACTTTTAAAATTCATATAACATAAACTCCTTGGGTCGAAATCGAAACATTGTTATCTTAAAATACTTCAAATATCAAAAGTGAACGAAAGATACCAAAGGGACATTCAAACTCATAAGTCGAAAATAAAAATGACAACGCCATGGCTAAAAAAGAAAAAAACCAACAGACAAACAACAGTACACAAAACACAACATAGAACACTAAAAACTGAGCAACACGAACCCCACCAAAAAAATGGGGGTGATCTCAGGTGCTCCGGAAGGGTATGCAGATCTGATCCACATGTGGCACCCGTCGTGTTGTTCATGTTAGTACAAACCCATTAATAAGTCTTCGGTAGGTCACATTCGAGGAAAGGGGGACAGGATTGTTGTTACGACAATTGGAACATATCCGTCGTCATCTGTGAAACAGATATTCCATAACGGTCAACCAACTCGTATGGCGTCCGTAAAATTTACGAAGGGATGATTTCAATTCACCACTTGGAACTCTTGGTTTAATAGCTTCCTTGTGAGCAGCAACCCTCTATCAAGGAAATAATAATAAGAAATACAAGCCCTTGAATATCGTATCAACTGGGAGATATATACCGTATGAAGGCGCTGCTGGAATGTTGCTACATAGAAATGGAAATTCACTATTGGGAAGCTGAAATCATCTCTTTTGTCGTAAAGTTTTGTTTTTAACCGATCCTCATTGTCAATTTCTAGGTATAAGTCAAGATATGAGGCATACTTAACTGTATCTGTTGTATCCTTTATCTCGAGTTCGATGGGATAGATGCGTTCAACATAGTCACCAAATTTTGAATTATTTAGTGAGAGAACATTATCTGTATAGCGGAAAGTGAAGTTAAAGGATACTGATTACTTCTTTTCTTGCTTCCTTAGAAGATCATGTATGAAATCAGCCTAATATGAATAAAGGAAACTGTCGACAAGAAGAGGAGCACATTTGGTTCCCGTGGGAATGCCGATTGTTTGTAGAAAACACGTCCTCCAAACGTAAGAAATATGTTGTTAATCAAGAAATCAAGCATCTTGATAATGTCAGTTTCAGAATTTTTTTTTTTTTTTTTTCAATCAGAGTGATTTTTTACAAAGTACGATTTATCCCTCCCTTAGACAAGATACTTGTATCTATGTTAACCTTTTTTTTATGAAACAATAAATTTTAAAATTACATTCGTTTTAACATCAGATTTTTACTTTTATTTATCGATGAATGTATTGGGTTTTTTTAAAACTTCCTTTGATTTTTTAATCAACAGTCATTGTTTCTTTAAAAAAAACATTGATTTTCACGTCTCGTATAAAAATAAAATTAAATATTATTTTACCTACGTCTTTGCCCCCTTTTCAATTCCTTGTTTTGGGAGGCTCTATGCATGTACCATTATATAACGTTTACAATGTTGAAATCTCAACTTAAAATGCTTTTATAGTTCTATTCTCCTGTTTTATTTTGTTCTTTTCTTCTGAAAATTGCCTCGGGGGATTGTACACTTCGTTAGTGCAGTTTTGAAGAGTTCACGTTCATAAATAATCTACACTTAAAAGTCATTCATGTATATAATTTTATAGTGCATTGAAGATAGAAGGGAAATACTGATTTTCCATTGGACGAGAATGGGTGAGTATGTTCTAATGTTCACATTTCAGATTTAAAGTAGCTGATTATATTTCGAGACCCCATATTTGTGTAGCACATTTTTATTCTTATACTGAATAGAACAGATATTTCTCCACTGATTAAAAGAAAACATTAACATTGAATCTATCAAAAGTAGGGATAAAGAGTACCTACCGTAAACTCACAAATTTCAACTGATGATACTGAAGATCAGTTTCATTTAGTTTCTTAACATGTGCGGTATTCACTTTATCAGCTGACTCAATCTTTGCAATCAACAGTTCATCAAAAAGCAGTGATATTCGAATACCAATATCATCTGTTTGATGAGGAAAAAGCCTGTGTAAAACATCATTAAAGGATGTTCCTAATCCCAATTCCTCTCCAATTTCTTCACTAACAGTAACGAACTGTTTGTCGGTAAGTTCTTCAACTATGACAAACAAGACGCTGTCACTAATTTTATTCCTTCTGACGCATTGCAAAAGACTTTTATCCTGCACAAAAGATATACATACTATATAAATACCAGATGGTTATAAATAATTTCGAAATCACATATCCTTAAGGCATTTGTAGCTTTGGAAGAAACTAAAGCAGGACTACGGCATGAAAAGTCATTAGTACAGTTGAGATCAGTTCTATCCTATCTAAAACTAGGTTAGGAAATGTCAGGAGACATCTTCTATAACAGTCTGTAGAACAGTTCTCCTGATATCTTCAGAACAGTTTCTGACAATTCCAGCCTAGAACAATTTTTGACAGTTCTACCCTACAATTGTTTTGACAGTTCTACCCTAAAACAGACTTTTACAGTTCTATATTTAGAACAATGTAGGACAGATGTATATATATTCATATAGTAAATTATTTAGTTCATGCGTTTACTGATTTTTATTTATTCAATAGGGATAACATTATTCTTATTAATCTAGTTATTCAATTAATTTTAATTTTTGTTATGTTTATCTATTTATTCTATTTCATTTATTCATTCGTCTATTTAGTTACTTATTTTATTTCTTTTTTTATTTATTGATCTTTCTAAATATCAATATTATTTCAAACAATATATTTTGGGGTATCGTTAATGTTTTACTTTTGATCATAAATTGTTTAGAATTTTTTTTTTATCATTTTCTTACTTTTTACGATTATGAACTGTTATAACTATTATACATTTATATAATAAGCACGTGCCAAACTTCGCATACAAATACTAAACCACATATGTATCATTACATTAGATTTCACAGTGCCATATATGGCTTGCTTTTGTGAAAATAATTACGGAAATATTAAAAGTGTATTACCACAGTGATTCAGCATGATAACATACAGATACAAATATTTTTTGATTAAAACTAAATTATATAAGCATGGAGAAATAACTAAACTATGTAATCAGGACTGTAACTAGTTTTACTATATAATAATGTTTAGCCAAAATATGGCGTACGGAGAAAATGCAGCTACTTAATCATGTTCAAATAACGATTGAAGAACGGTTCTAATTTACGTCATTTGGAATTGTCCTTCCCTATAACAGATTCTGACAGTTCTCCACTAGAACAGATTCTGACAGTTCTCCACTAGAAAAAGATTCTGACAGTTCTACACTAGAACTTATTTTGAAAGTTCTACCTTAGAACAGTTTTGGATAGTTCTTCCCTTGAACTGTTCTATGACTTTCTATTACAGTTTTATGACAGATTATTCGGACAGTTCTATAGATAGGTTAGAACTGATCTCAACTGTATTTACAAACATTCAAAAGAAATAGACTGTTGATATGCTATTTATTAATTAGGTACCGAGCGAAGATGGATAAAACAAATGTGGTCTTTATTTTATGGTACGTTTTCCTTAATATGTCCTATGAAGTATATGTTATATGATGTGAAGGTAAATGTATACATATAAGAAGAATTTAAATTTAAACATTCAACATGCACAATAGCATTTGTATCTTCAAATGATGATACGTTTTTTGTTTCTTTTACAAACACGATACAGCAGCTACAACATATTGACATGCTGAACACAGGGCATAAAATTACAGAGAAATAATGTATACAATTTGTTAACATATATATAGCATTGATATGAATACAATTTCAAATTCAATGTTGTTGCAAAATTCTCTTTATATTATGAATAACAAGATATCACATCGTAATTTTTAGTTGCCACGTGTTGATCAGGACTTGCCTACCCCTCTAAAGCACCTGGTTTCATCACGGTGTTTGATGGGGTTAGTGTTTCTCAGTATTCAGTTTTTATGTTGTGATTTGTCTCCGTCGTTTTTCATTTTTGTCATGATTTGTCTGTCTTTCTTCAACTTATGAGTTTTGGTTCTCCCTTTGGTAACTTCTGCCTCTTTTTTACGGAAATGTTGTTTATGATTCGGTAACATTAGATACTCTCAATGTGAAGTTATTCTTTTATTATTAACGTATGCTGAAAGGTTATCAAATTCAAACTTGAGAAAGATCTGTGAATATTAACATAATGGGTACTAACATTAATTTCGTATCGATTTTTACATGTATTGATATTGTATAATCTCCATTACTTCATGGATCATGTACATGTACGTTTCTTGATGTGTTGTGTCTCCTGAAACACTTCGATAACAAAATCAACATTTATCAATTCGATTTGGCAATCAATTCGTCTGCACTGCGGATTCTGTTAACCAGTATGCACTTTCAAGACTTTAGTAGCATCCACCTTGAACCCACCGAGCGACTAAAGGACTCGTTGAAGTTTTTGGCTTGTTTAATTGAGGATAATTTACTCCGCTTTGATTGTAATATACAGTACCATGGAAATGATCCCGATACCGACAAAAAACTTTTGCCATCCCTTGAAAACCAAATTGTGCTTACTTGGACATATTTATCGTGACCTGCCTAATCTGGTCAAACAGCGATATGGAACGGACCCAAAACTTAAGCTTCATTAAAATCTAACATTTCGACGGCCCTAGAAAGTTTAAGGAGTGAAATTCACTCGACTGATGACTCTAGGATTTTAAGTGCTTCCTGAAAAGTCAAGCCATATGGCAGAAGTGCAAGGAAGTCAGGTAATATCAGAACTGGGCGTCAAACAAAGTGTTATTTTGTGTTAACAAGCAGGCCCTCCTTACCTACTTTTTTTATAAAGTTCTAAAGACGAAGACAGGCAAACATGCTGTACTGAAGTATGTGATAGCGGATTTGAGAACAATTTTGACAATACTAAACACGTCTCAGTTTGAAATGAAATTGTAGTCACTAGTTTTTGCGACGGATGAGCACTGAACAGTCCCCTTTCTTGAGTGTATTTAAAAAAAACATTTCCCCCTCCAACTAACACTAGATATACTGTGAGGGTAGTATGATAAATGCAACTTCCGTGAAGTACATACATGAAGACGTTACGATTACGAAAATAAACCATCTCGCTTTACCAGTTATGGTTAATATCAATTTTACACTTTCGAGGCACTTGTAGTTAACGACTTAGACCTAGATATACTAGTACTCGCGACCGCCGGTATCACTTTCATGTCGTCGAATGACATCATGATCTATCCCAGCAAACAATAAATCGTTATATGCGATCAGGTTACCTATGGTAGCTAGACGTAGAAGCAATGCTATAGCAAAACTAACGTACTTAGAATCTTTACTTATCCGGATTGACATAGTCTGCAGTTGGTTTTGAGATTGTAGCGGGAACATAACGTACCATTTCCGACGTAGCGTTGACAGTGACGTCACCGTGGGCGGAATACGTAAGTTGTATATTAATTGTAATTGCTGATCAGTTGCCTTTATTCGTATTGACTAAACTATCAACTATATTTATGGTACCTTAACAAATAGATCTTGAAAAACTGAAATCAGTTCTTTCGGGAAACAGAATCGCTGTTTACAGACTATTCCGCAAATCAATTTTATTTTTCAATTATTACTATTTAAATTAAATAACGAGAGCTGATGTCAAGCGATATCCAATTTTCACAAGTTGTTAAGCCTATTTCTCTTATGATCAACACTGTCATTGTGTTCAATAAAAAATTCCGCGAATCGTTGATCTAGTCTTTTGCATACCAGTATGACGTCATATGTCCTTTTTTTCGTCGTCAAACTGTTACATCAGACATTTTAAAACTTTTTGTTCGCTTCATAATGTAATAAAATCTGACAAAAATGTGAGTGTTTTGTATATTATTGAAACAATTACATATGTCCGTTACCTTGGACGAAATGTACATCGTCTTTGAAAAGTTATCAATGACCTACCGACTAACCAATGGAAATGTCGTAATATTGTCTCATGATGCTGGATAAGCCAATCAAATTAACGCAGTTTTCGTATCACTTTTTCGTATCACACTCCGTACAGTGTGATACGTGAAATATCTCTTCATGCAAGAAATATATAACAAGCCACAACCATAAGATATAAGAAAATAACACTGGCGTGAACAGTTAAAAAGGCCAAATAAAGTACGAAATTGATTAGGATTGAGGATCCAAAATTCCGAAAGGTTTTGCCAATACAGCTAAGGTAATCTATTCTTGGAATAGAAAATCCTTAGTATTTTGAAAAATTCAAAGTTTTGTAAACAGTATATTTTATCATGACTGTGGTATTAAAACTTGACAACGGTCAACTGGTGGTTGTATTGGGTATGAAAATAATTCTAAAAAATGTTTTATGAGCTCTAGTATAACAATTTCAAAATAAAGGTATAAACTGCCGAATAATTTTCATTAAAAATATACTTAAACGACATTGGAATTAATGCCCATGATAGAATGACCGATTACCTGCAAACTTGAATTTCGACATCAAATAAATTTAAAAGGTTTTCTGAATGAAATGCTTATGTAAAATACATTCCAAATGCTTTTGATAGGAAAGAGGGAAATGAACTATTATATTTCAATTCAATTTTCTGATTAAATTTTTATTCTATTTTGTGTGCTTTGCACAATTAATACATGATGGTCTTGAAGTAAAGATTATAGGTACTGACGTTGTTTATCTTAATAACGTGTTATAGTGTTCTTTTATTTGTCCTTGTAAATTTTTAAACTTTACTGTTTAGTCCTTGTTTGGTAATATCCTTTTCACGTGGCTCGGTACTTATACATGCCGCCATTGTGTTATCGTGCTATGGTCATTTAATGTATTCTTGTCTTTCATTTTTGCTTTTGTGCTTTGTCTATATGTCATTTTGATTTTATTTTTTGATATATTTGTTTGTTTTTATTGTGATTAAGATTACAACACAATGTTAACTGCTGTACCCCTATTTTTGACATTTTTACGTATTATGTCTGTTTGTTTTGTTCACACATTGTTGTCAATATTATGGAATTTTATGCGACTGTCATACAAGTGAGAGGCTTAGCTAGCTATAAAACCAGGTTTAATCCACCATTTTCTACATAAGGAAATGCCTGTACCAAGTCAGGAATATGACAGTTGTTTTCAATTCGTTTGATGTGTTATAGTTTTTGATTTTGCCATTTGATAAGGACTTTCCGTTTTGAATTTTCTTTGGAGTTCGGTATTTTTGTTATTTTAATTTTTGCACCCTTATTCAAACCTTAATTTGTGTATGCATCCCATGCATTTATTGTCTGAAAACTTAAATATGTCACTATCAAACATTTAAATAAATTCTTCAATATTTATATACTATGTACACTTAAATGGTCCTGTCCAACATTTGCTCATCTCAAGAACGACTAGTACATTTTGAGAAAACTAAGTAAGAGTCTGTCATATATACATATTAAATGTATCCGTAGATATCACTATCACGGTAAAAAGATTTGCTGATTCATACCAAAATAAATATAATCGTTTTAAAAATGTTGTTGGGGAATACAATCCACGTTATTCAAGCAAACAAACCTGCCACGAGGAAATCCAACTTCATTTGTATGTCATCATCGTACGGGATGGTAAGGGAACAACGAGACACAAAACGATGATGACCAGTCCTTTTTGTAAAATAGTGCTGAAAGCAATAACCCCTCTCATCCCGCTGTATTCTTATTAAAAACACAATGGATTGAGGTTACCCACTTTATCTAAGATGACTATATATTCAACCCAGACATATCCCAAACATAATAAACCAAAAAAGTAAGTAAAGAATTATAAATAACAATTAAAAACCAATTGTTCAGAGAACAATTGAAGGTCTTTCCACCCATAAAGATCTATTTTGATATAGAACTATTAAAATTCGGTTTAAAATATCATATCCAGCGTCAAATGATTGCTTTTTGTACACTAATTCCAAAAATATATGGTTTCTATACATTTTTTTTCTAAATAAGGGAGATAAATTGTTACTTCCGGTTTGAAAAATGTCACTTCCGGTTAATTTTGATAGTTTACTTGATACTGATTCCAAAAATATATGGTTTAATATACTTCTACATTTAATAAGTACAAAAAAATAGCTACTTCCGGTTTACACATGGTAACTTCCGGTTGGCTTTTCCATGGTCAAGTGGCTTGCAACGTAATGCAAAAAGTCCCATGGCTTTATCATGTATACATATGAGGTAAAAGCAGAGGTCAATATCTAGAACGTCAAATTTACCTATGACCTTGAGCTGAATTTCAAGGTCATAAACCAAGGGCTTCAAATCAAAAGACCATAGGTCTTAATTATATATGGTTAATGATGGAGAGTTGTCTCATTGGCACTCATACCACATCTTCTTATATCTATTTAATGAGTTATATCACTATATGCCTAA
This sequence comes from Mytilus coruscus, assembly GCA_017311375.1. Taxonomy (NCBI): domain Eukaryota; kingdom Metazoa; phylum Mollusca; class Bivalvia; order Mytilida; family Mytilidae; genus Mytilus; species Mytilus coruscus. The sequence goes on from CM029601.1 coordinate 87,776,044, forward strand.
TTTTTAATATAAGAGGGGAGAAAACTCCAATTTAATGTTAGTGTACCCTTTCAACCAAAATTTATGTGTTACAACATGTCGCAACTTACAATTTAGTAAAAATATGTTGTCGATATCTTATACGGTTTTTGAAAAGAATTGAAAATAAGCCAAAATCAAAATTTAAAATAGACCTTGGCCTCTGACCTTGACCTTATTTTATTTTTTGGGGATCAAGGACCTCAAATCAAAAGATCCTAGGTCTCTATCACTTATGGTTTACAAGATAGAAATGCATATCAATTATATCAAATGCATAAGGGGAAATAACTCTTATATGGAGTGTTCGTATGGCTTCGGTCAAAATTGGACAAATCATGCGAAGGATATAACGAGCAATTTTATAAAATAAATTTGTTGCTTTCTTATACGGTTACGGAGAAGATGCAGTCACAAGGAAAACAGTGTTCGGGGAGATAACTCCTACAAAGAAAAGTATTCGGTTACGCAGGGTGAATTTCAAAGGCGCATACACTGTTTGATATCATATACCAAAAATCTAAGCGACATCTTGCTAAACAAAGTTTATACGCTTTAAATAAAAGTGGCGGAAGAAGAAAAAAAAAATAATAATCAGAACAAATACAATAGGTCTTTCCACCGAAAAGTGGAAAGACCTAATTATAAAAAAGTTGGACAAAGTAGGATGATCTGGGGTTATAATGTTATTCATAAACATACAAACAGGTTTGTACATGTACCTATCCTTGAAACAGGAGAATGACAGAGGGTCATTGTTTTTTAAATTTCTTAGAACTAGGATTACATCGGGTCATTGTCTTTCATATTCAAAACCAGGAAAGATGACTGCGACGACCTCATATAATTATGTTATACTCATCCCGTAAAACAATACAACAAAAGAAAATGGCCGAAAATCATTTTGTAATTGCAGTCCTGTACATGGTTAACAGAATAGATGTCCTCTTGTCAGTGTATTCTATGTTGGTATACAAAGGGCATAGCCTGGGGTCATCATATTCGGCCGTTCCAGAAAAAAGTAGATTTTAAGATGTCTAACACTAATATATAATAGGATTGATCTTGGGTATTTTCGTTCTGTACATGTTTTGCACATGTTTCATGTTAAAAATCAAAGATTTCTATTTTTCTACTTATTTGAGACTGTATTTTCAACTTTTTTTTTCAACCGCCTCCCCCATCCCTGATTCAAAAAGCATAGATCATACTATGCTGATAGGTGATAGTAATCATAATCAGCATTTTCTCAAACGATTCACAACAGCCTATGGCTTGTGATCTTTTAAACATTTGGCAGTTGAAAAAAAGGAAAGTATTAATGTCATGTACATTAAATATAAACAACGAAATGTGGAAAGACCTAATTATAAAAAAGTTGGACAAAGTAGAATGATCTGGGGTTATTATGTTATTCATTAACATACAAACAGGTTTGTACATGTACCTTTCTTTGAAACAGGAGAATGACAGAGGGTCATTGTTTTTTAAATTTCTTAGAACTAGGATTACATCGGGTCATTGTCTTTTATATTCAAAACCAGGAAAGATGACTGCAACGACCTCATGTAATTATGTTATACTCATCTCGTAAAACAATACAACAAAAGAAAATGGCCGAAAATCATTTTGTAATTGCAGTCCTGTACATGGTTAACAGAATAAATGTCCTCTTGTCAGTGTATTCTATGTTGGTATACAAAGGGCATAGCCTGGGGTCATCATATTCGGCCGTTCCAGAAAAAAGTAGATTTTAAGATGTCTAACACTAATATATAATAGGATTGATCTTGGGTATTTTCGTTCTGTACATGTTTTGCACATGTTTCATGTTAAAGATCAAAGATTTCTATTTTTCTACTTATTTCAGACTATATTTTCAACTTTTTTTTTCTACCGCCTCCCCCATCCCTGATTCAAAAAGCATAGATCATACTATGCTGATAGGTGATAGTAATCATTATCAGCATTTTCTCAAACGGTTCATAACAGCCTATGGCTTGTGATCTTTTAAACATTTGGCAGTTGAAAAAAAGGAAAGTATTAATGTCATGCACATTAAATATAAACAACGACACAAATCGTTGATAATTTATGTTTTATCGATAAACTGCAACTACGCAAAATTATGAGAAACCGATAATTCGATGTGATGCCTTGTCTAAACAATTAAACTAAAGAACCTATATATCTCCACAAGTTCCAGTTCTTTGCAATGAAAAATTAGCAGACTACATTTTTTTTTTTTCATCTCTGAATTTTAACTTGAGCAAAACAAATATAAAACCACTTAATAAAAAAACCCAAATTTTAAGAATATCTTAACTTAACTTACTGGAGTATCAAGAGTTGGCTCCTTAAATATTTGCTCTGAATAAAATCCAAACAATTTTCAATTTTGGTAGGGCAGTGTATATTTTCACATAGATAGTCGACATTAAAAACTTTTAACTTTCATATTTTAATTTTTAATTTTAATGTTTTCTAAAATTTACCGATACATGAATGTGTGTTTACGAGCTTTCCTTTATCCTAAAAGAATAAGAAGCTGTTCTTAAACCAAAGGATTCTTTAACCAGTGTAGAAAAAAGGCGTCTTTTGAAGAAGCGTCAAACAAATAATCTTAACAATGTAAGCTATTCCAGCAGTTGTGACGTAGATGTGTTTATTGCTACAAGAATCTGCCTCACAGTAGACATTGAAAATAAATCGTGATGCTAAAATAAAGAGATATTAAATTGGAAAATTCATTAATTTTAATAGATTATAACATCATAAACTTAAACGGAACCCTGATGTTTATACCTCTTTTTAATGTTTAAATTCAGCTTCATCATTTAGCCTAATTCTCAAATTGTTTTTTCTCTCTCTCGATAAATGAGCGAATTATGTTGACTTGGGTTATTAAAAAAGATTATATCTCTTTTGCAGAGCATTTGTTAGAGGAACTGACTCCTTGGAAAATATTGAAAACATTGATACAGAAAGTTCAAACACAACGATTCAACTGAATCTAATTAAAAGATTTATACATGATCTTGTTTTAAAAACAAAAATGTAAACCATTAAAAAAACATATGGACCGGTGCGTACTATAATCGGGAAAATGTTTGAAAAAGGGAACTTCCATGGAATCTACAGATCTCTGATGGTTAAATGAAATTACGTCACAAGTGATAAACTCTGAATTAAAATCAATACATTCAAACTTGAGATACTTACTTATTATATCAATTGAAATGGTCAATCTTAATGAATTCGAAAGTCGAGTGATGCATTCATAGCAGAAGAATATCCCCTGTTGACCCTACTCCTACATCCAGTTCGCTGTTTGAAATTCATGCGATTCCCTCATCTTTTGAATGGTCTTTTTTGTATAACCTAAATGGATCTACGAGATTTGAACAGTGGCAAATTACTGTTGCTTCTTATATCCAACAAACTTGCAGGGCTGAGATGCGACTGGATTGGAATTTATCTGATGATTTATTAACTGTTAGAGTAAAGATACCTTTGGTCGTTTAAACGACACGATGAGAGGATTTCAAATTATACCTTTCTTCTCCCCTTCTATGAATATCTCAAAATAGTAAGCGCTGAATTCAATTAATTCATTATTTTTTCTCAGTGAGATTTTCCAAATATAATTTGACGACTTTTGCAATATTTTTTCTTTTCCTTTGAAAAAATTACTTTTAAGTTGAGACCGTCAAATTCAATTTAGTGTTATTTCTATATCTGTTTTTGATTGACTGTTATCACTAGATATATATATATCAAGTTATATCTCCCTGATGCAAAACTCTGATTCCTTGTCCAGATTTGTCTGTACTTTAGGTCCTTTTTGGTTTGATCAGCTCTTCAACGTTTGTATCAAGTTTTGGATTTTCAAATATTTTGGCCTCGAGCATCACTGAAGAGACATTAACTGCCGAAATGCGCATCTGGTGCTGTAAAATCATACCATTTATTTTTTAAGTGACTTATTACCAAACATTTACCAAATTAGCTCCTCTTCAGTACAAACTATGAATTATGTGGGTTTTTTTTTTATCTTATTAAATCAGTATATGTAAGAGGTATTATAAGACACAATATCAAGCCCCAGACATCTATCTAGCTCTCCAATCTATTTCTTATTATATTGATAGATGAATAGGCGGATACATTCTATACGTTTTAAGGCAGATATGTAACTTCTGACATAACGATAGTTTCATTAACTTGTAAAATTTGACATGTAAGACATCTTGTAAAATTATTTTATTGATAAGGCCTTGACTCATACCTAAATATTAATGATATGCTTCAAAAAATACTATTTTTGCATTCATTGCAAAAATGCGTGAAGCCACATAGAAAATATGTGAGACAAAATTCTAAAATTTTGATACAAATGTTTGACAGACTAATATGAAATGAACATCTGAGGAATGTCATTTGATCTTTGATTTCAAATTCAAAAGACGAAACAAACTTTACCTTCACCTTTAAAGTTTTCCGCCACAGACACAGTAACAGTTTATCTAATTCTTACCGTTGATGTAAGACTGCCATTTTTTCCACACTGTAAAATGCAAACATTTACAGCATGTACATATGGCAACGAATATGACCTGGTGACACAAGATAAATGAACTTGTTGTTCCTTCACATCTTGTTCCACTGCAAAATCGCTTTTGTCTACTTTATAACCTGCTCCATAAAACACTCTGACGTTAATGGACTTTGAATAGTACCCAGCGAGGATTGGAAAACTTTGTAGAAGAATGTTACACCTTGGAAAATCTTTATATGAATATCTGAATTGCTCTGTCAGAACTACAACGAGAATATCATCAAGTTTCAACAAGCAGTCTTATAGTTGATGAAATGTTAACACTGCAAAGACAGGTTAAATAAGTGATATATAAAGCCGAAAATCTCTCTCAAATACATTAATGTTAAAATATAAATAAAATTATACAGCATACAAATGTACTAGAATTTTTGTAGAATACGATCATTTGGCTGTACATGAAAGCTTTTTCTTTGAAAATGGACGAATAGATATTTTTCCAGTCCTCGAGGAACATTTGTTTTTAATAGACAATCTGTTGCTTATATTGTAAGTTAAGAAACCTAAATTTCAACACATTTTGAAACCAAAGAGTACACAAATGTTCGAGCTCATACATCAATAGATATGGATGGTGTGTAAGGGGGATCGGATAATATGTATAAAAAGTTTGGGGCGTTTTAAATATCATACCAATTGCTTATTTGTGCTAAGCACATCAATGATGAATGGCACATCTTCAAAAAATCAGTTTCTTTTTTTGTCTTTGTTATTGGGAAGTTTAAAATGCCTTTTGTTTCATTTTTACAACAAACAAAAAAAACAAACACATTTGGTGTCCATCGGAATTGCCGATTTCTGTTGAAAAAAAAAACGTCCACAAAATGTTACATACATGTTGTTAATGTGTATTCAAAATACAGGAAATGCTTGAATAAAAATATTTGTTATCGTAAAAAAAAAGATAAGCGGTTGCAAAGCAATTCATCAGAACCAACGTTACTTTGAAAAAGGAGCGAACAACCATGCCTTTGATGTATTACAATAACACGTACGTCATTAAACTATGTCTCGTAAACATTGTTCCAGCATTTCCGCTCTTCACACATTGGTTGAATCTGGACATTTGATTAGATATACAAGTGTCAGTTTGCCACATCTTCATCAAATGATGTTCTATCAGCGGTGTAATGACTTTATACAGGAAAAGTAATTCCACCTTTGTCTTTATACAGTGCGTGTTTTTCAATAATTAGAAATATACATGTATTGTGGGACATCATTAATTAGCGCCATAATAATCAGAAACGGCAAAAATATCCACGAAATCAATCAGCTCAATATCAACCTTAGTACTGATAATAAAAATTATTTAACCATTCTTTTTTGCTTATTCTACAATTTCGTATATAAAAAAACCCAACTTATATCCAAACAATACACAAATCTGCCTAGTCTGGTTGAATATCACAAAACATGTAAGTTTTCTACCTTCATATCAATAGAACTCAAAAGTATAAATTAAATGATATGTTGGGATAGCTCAATGAGACAGCAATCCAGCAACACACATATACAACAGAAATCTATAACCTATACCAGAAGTATACCAGTGCATTTTAAATGTAAACATTCAACATCAGAAAATTGGTCAGTGATTGCATTATCATGCTCATTAGTATTTTTACTCATTTTGGAATATGGTGTTTTTTTTTCAATTTTGACAAACTTATTTGTCAATTTGTTTCATTTCAGCAGTTTTATCGCTCTGAAAACTCTAGATCATCTCACTGCAATTATGAGACAAACATGAAACATAATAGAATTTAGTATATCTGCCAGATACAAATAAACAATGACATAGACGTAAAGTTTCTTAATCAATTTTAGAGACAAGTATTTCCAAACAGAAAGACACATTATACAGGCGTATATTAGGAAATATTCAACATCAGAGATTTTGATGATGCACATGTTTCCAAGGCGACGGTTTAGAATTTTCCATTCAAATACATTGCAGTAATCTTTCAATTTGAATCATTTCTAATAATGATAAAATCTTTTTATAAAAATATTAAACTTCTTTGAAACACGTTTTCCGGTTTTAGTATTTTTAGTTTCTATAGTAACACATCATAATTATGGATATTTCTCCGCAATATTCATGTCAACCAATACAGTAGTTTGTATTTTCGGAATCTTAGAATTAACCCATTGTCCTTTGAGTATTTCTATTTTACATTAAAACAACGGGTCATCTTCAATATGATAATTTCATTTGATTCCATGGCAACGGTTTTTTTTTAATTTTGTGTTTGTTATAGTCTCTATTCTTGTACCTTTACTTTATTTATAAATCCTTGGCAAAATTTCCACCATTTGAGTCAATAGCTACATGTATCTCTGAATTGAATATTTTAAGACGTTTTAAGGAAACAAAAATAACTTATAGTATAGCATTCAATATGGATTAGACATCACGCAGTAGGTAGATCCAGGGCCGACTATTCAAATTCAAGTTGCACTCTGGGACCAGTACTGCAACAGTACCATCTATGCATTCAGGCTCCTAAAAGAATTTGCAAATGGTCCATCATCAAAATGACAATGTAAACAAGTAAAACTTGATGTATTGAACAGTATTAGCTCTCAGTGTTTCTTCTAAGCAATTATGGTTCATCTATAGTTCTGTTGATGTCTATTTACTGTTTCATACTTGAATGAATTGGTAGTTGAAATAAATAGAATAAATGTGTTACATGTATTTTGTTATTTATTTAAAGATCCTTGGTTATCACCGTAGATGAAATTTAGCAGTATACATTAACATACACATTGTTGCATGCGTGATGAAACATATCTGATAAAAGGATCTTCCATCAACACTTACTTCTCCAAATAAGAATGTAAAAAAAAAACATGGATCACGAATTCATAATGAACTCCATCAATGATTTCATATTACAAAACATTTGCTTTGACTAACACTGAAACACACACAAAATTTCCAAATTGAAAACATATATTATTTATAAATAAGAAAATGTGTTATGAGTGCCAATGAGACAACGCTCCATCCAAGTCGCAATGTATAAAAAGTAAACATGTTAAATCTAAGAAACACCTACATCAGTATCGCACAGAATGTAGCCACAGAATTAGTTGTAAAGATCTGAAAGCTAAACAGTGGAATATAAAAAAAAGTGGCTTAATGAGGTGCCGATTTGTCTAGGTGCCGATTTGTCTTGATACTGAACTGTCTTTCTCGGGTACAGAAATGTCTTTCACGGATGCCGATTTGTCCTGGCGCTGATTTGTCTCGGTGCCGAAGTGTCTACAATTTGTCTATTTTAAGCGCAGTACGCGGATAGCGGAAATTTCAGGAATGGTTGAAGAGAATTCAATTTTCTCCTTTTTCAACTATCCGCGGACTTCGGCTTAACCCTATTGCTGCCGCTTATTTTATGTGGTTCCGTTTCGTATCATGTCAGGAAATACGGCTTATGTCCAACTTTAACGTCATTCGATATATGACGTCACGCCCTGATGACGTAACATTGATCACCTATTGAAGAAAAAGATTAAACTATATAATCTTCGGTGTTTAATTTAAAAGAGATGCGGTGATGAATAAGTGCTTGCATAAATTGAATATATGGACAAGTCCCTTCGGCAGCATGAAGAGGGTTAACATGTCCGACATTGTCGTCTTTTGAAATTACAAGCGGATACCATCCGAAGAGTTCCGGAAACAATCTCGATATGTTCAGAAAGGGGTGCGATACAGGGCATGCGATACAGGGTATGCGATACAGGGTATCCGATACAGGTCTGGAGTTTCCATCTTTATCAAATATTCAAAACCGCAGTAACAAGATCTAAATATATGACAAGAGAAATATCATATTTTTGTCTTTTAAAATTTCGTTTTGACAACATTTAATACTGGCAACAAATCAGACGAATGATAGACGGAAGAAAGACACACCCGTAAAGGGTAAAAAGTGACAGAAATGCAAACCGGTCACAACCTAGCTTTCATTGCACTGCAAATTCTGGAAAACATTTTAAAAACTAAATGAGGGTCAGTTTGATATACCAAAACGTGAAAGCCTTAGCTAACTATACTTACTAACTAAGTTATCTTCTAATTTGCATGCAAGTGACAGGAAGACAGTTATTTCATGAAATGGTTTCATACAAAACAGGTTTTTTTGCAGTGTTCTATTCTTGAAGATTTTTTGTAAACTTATCTTTATATCTGTAGGATATTTTCTAAGACAACCGTACTGTACTACTCAACACAGAAATATATAAAGTGTTATAAAGATTTTATTATGATCGGAAACTATTATGACTCAGAATCCCACTTTCATATACAGATAAAAAATAGATATTTTGTACATAAATTAGGCCGTCAGTTTTCTCGTTTGAATTGTTTAACATATTTCATTTCGGGGCCTTTTATAGCTGACTATGCGGTAAGGGTTTTAAATTGTCGAAGGCCGTACAGTGACCTATAGTTGTTAATTTCTGCGTCATTTGGTCTCTTGTGGATAGTTGTCTCATTGGCTATCATACCACATCTTCTTATTTTATATAGAATTCTAATTATTCAAAATCTAATTTGGGTAGAATTTCAATTGTTCAGAAGAAGGGTTTATGGCAAATAATGGAATTTAAGTAAATAGACTTGAATTCAGTTATCGCTGGGGCCTCTTTCGGATTGTGTTTCATGTTTTAGCTTTACCTAACATGAGTGACATTATATTCTGTGACGTAATTTAGTCCTTAACAGAGTTTCCACGCAGCAAGCAAGCTGTTTAAATTTCGTTAGCGGTAAAATTGAAAAAATTGAAAAGTAGTATCTTGTAAACGGTAAAGTAGTGTTAGTATGGTATGGTTATAACATGCCTCATGCTTCCAATGTTTATTAGAAGTAATCTTAGAAAGGAATTCATTTTATCGATCGTCATTTTTTTTACCTCCATCAGGAATTTTATCGCCACGTGGAGAGCACATGCAAAGAGATTGATCCCATTATTCGTTTTTCATTATTATTTCATTTTAACAAATATGACTAATTAGATGCAATATTGTCCTAAGATTTGCAGATTATAATAATGATTTCGTCCTTGTATTTTTACATCAAATTAGATGCATGTATAGTCTGCCTGATAGGTACACATATATATATGACGACGAGTTTAATTTTTTTTTATATTACGTTTTGCCCATATCTCATTACTATTGAAATTGAGTATTGACAGAACGTCTAGTGCATATGGTTTAGCCTTAAAAGAACCGTTCTGTGATCGCGGAGAATAGCCTAACAAATTGTATTTGCGCTGTAACAGATCATGCAGATTAGTAACGTGACTTCAATGTTTATGTGTTATGAGGCAGGCGTTATCTGATGAGCTCCAGAATTATAATTAAGTGTTCCTTAAAAGGGTATACATCGGGAATTGTGTATCTAGATCTTTCATAGCACATATTGAGCAAATATTCCATGAAAGGATATGAACGTACAAAGGTGCAAAAGGACGTACCCTTTGGGGCGAAAGGACCCAGGTTCGTTTATTTATTGCAAAACCGGAAGTCAACTTTCGATACAAATATTGAAATAAACAAAAATCTTGGAAATCTTGCACAGAGACCCGGGCACGGAGTTAAGAAGCAGTAGCTAAAAATCGTCATGTCTAAATGTTAGCTTGCTTGTGGAGTTTAGCAAACATATATGTATGAATCCTGCTATAAATTTTGCGTGTTGTAGCATGATGGAACTAATATTTACTTTTTTTTTTAGTTGTAGCACAATGTTGAGAAGATCAGTTAGAAAGCGAAAAGTACAAGACCTTGCTCGGCTACAGAACACCACCACAAGGGTTGTAACAATTGGACCAGAGACATAGACAACAATGACACACACAGTTTTTGCAGATGGGTCACCAAACTGGACTGGTTCCACGACTCATCACGCCACTTACTCAACTCCTTTAGGTCACATACATTGGATCATCATCAGATGCCATTCATGCAAACCCACAGTGCTCTCATCAGCATGTATAAACACAGTGTCCAGTTGATAATGTACAAGGTAATCAGTCAGATTTACAAAAGCAGTATATTACTTTAAGTTAAATCCCTACATGTGATTCTAACATACAACAAATACATGTATAAAGATATAAGGCAAACTTTTTTGCAATCTAATGGTTTAGATTTAAAAGATTTGTGTAATGAATATTTCTCAGTTTCTAAACTTAAATCCACAAAATATTACTGAATGTATTATTTATACAAATTTTATATTAGAGATGCGTTAGAAATAAGAAACAATTCTTAAAAATATGGTTTCAATTATAATATTACATGTGAAACTTTGAAATGTTGTTTTGTATATTATCATATGATTTGTAACATATGATTGGTAATGGAGAACACTAATATAATATTAGGTATCTTAATAAATAATCTGAATATTCAAATCAGATATACATGTACAGCATGAATACAGATCTAGATATTGCAATAAAAGTACCACAAAAAATAAAGGACAAAATTTATAGAAGTGAATACATATTTATGACTATATTAGGCCAGACTTAAAATATTTCTGTTTGCCCAAACCCTACCCACCAGTCTCGGGTGTGGGGTGATAGGTTTATATTTTAGAGAAAAATAGGGGTCAAATGGTTTTACCTTGTAAACAGCTTTTAAAATGAGATTATTACAGAGTAGTTTTGTGTAAATTGTCAGACGCATATATGCCAGGATCTATACATATATGTACATGTAATATTAGCAAAAACATACTGTCAGATACAAACACGCAAAAACTAGTACAAATTAAAAGGGGCAGCTTGTCTTGCAGTCTGCTCCAAACCAGTCAATAATCTTAAGTATTTAGGTGTCGACAACAGCATTAATATATTATATAAACTAGTACATGTAACTATTATTTATTGTAATCTTCATCCTGGAAGATTTTAGGAGTTGCTCAAATATATGAGTATTGTACGCTGTACGCATAGGTGCCTAGCGTGGTAATAATTTAGGCTGGAAGCATTATGACGAGCAATTTCATTTGCATAAAACCATTGGCCCTACTGGTTCCTGGGCTACAGTTGATTCCAAATTATGGTTGATATCTATTAATGATAGTACAGAGAACAAAAAATATAGTACAGGTAGAACTTCAGTTAACATGAACACTGGGACTAATTTGAAATGTTATGCTTTTAATTATGAGGGTAGATGTTGTTAAGCAGCTTGTTTTATCATCATGTTGGTTTTTTTGTTACGCAGGTCCTCCTATTATAACTGGTACTAACAGGCAGACATAGTACATTTACCATGTTTACATTGCATAATCTAGGCCTTCTTATGATAATCAAAGTTTCAGGTCACCTAGACCTCGAATGGAAATAATTTCTCATTTGGGCAACCTGGTTCAAATCCAAGAAGAGACGTGCTAAATAATGCATTTATGGGACAAGGGACATACCCCAATAAAAGTTAAATGGTTGCTGCATATACTAAATGTTTGTTTTTTTTTTACATGGATTAAGACTCTAGTATACAGGTCCTCATAGTCATTCTTTTAAATTTGCCTTTGCCTGAGTTGATCCAGTTATTCTTGTCTTGTATTTATGGGCAGTTTTATAAGGTTATAAGAAAATTCGCTTCAACATAGACATCTTATACATTCAGGTATTTCACATCCAATCTTTTATGGTAATATTCTTTACAAAGCACAAAGATGTCGGCATTTACCTCAAAAGCTTACAAAACGTTAAAGCAAACTTTGAAGAAGGAATATTGTTGCCAGTGATAAAAAATGGCATATTTTGGCTTCAATATTGATTCACTTACAGGGTCTTTGCATCGGACATAAACACATTTATTCTTAAACCAGTTGCTGGTTGATATGGGTTATTTTCCTCTCATATATTTTATGATGGTATGATACTAAACCCCTTATGGAAGGGATTGTGCTAGATATTTCATGTAATGAAGACATAATCGTTCAAACAGTTAAATTGAGGTCTAGAGCTGGCTTGTCAGTAACTGCTAGTAGTCCTTTGTTAATTTATGTAATATTGTCATTTTCAATTTTTTGTTTTGTTTGTTTTGTTACCCATTCTGACATTGGACTCAGACTTCGTTAAACTGAGTTTTACTGTGCGTATTGCTGTGTGTTTGTTTCTTCTTCTTCATTGGCTAGAGATATACATGATATAGCAGGAGGGTTGAGATTTTAATAAACATGTTTAACCCCGTCGCATTTTCAATGCCTGTCCCAAGTCTGGAGCCTCTGGCCTTTGTTAGCCTTGTATGAATTTTTATTTTAGTTCATTATATATTTCGGAGTTTAGTATGACATTCATTATTACTGATCTGGTACAAATTTTTCATAATGGCTGAAGCCATTTCTGGTTTTAGGCGGATCGCCTCAGATGCTTGGTCCCAACAGCAGATGTTTATCCTGCTCTAATCCCGCTGGAATTTATTACTGTTATTTCAGACCTTTAGTAACCAGTTTGATTGTAAGTTCCATAGCACCCAGTACATACAGATGTTTCAGAGAGGACAGTCTTTTTTTTTCATGAGTTCAGATCTCTTAATGTTTTAATGAATACATGGCCTATCCCTCTCTGTGAATCGTTAAGGTATTGCTTACTTGTATCTCTCTCAACAAAAATTGTGACATTACAAACTTACTAGGTTTGGATATTTTTTTTTTTTAGTAAGATTAACAATTATGAGGATGTGTCGCAAAAATTTGAGGTTCGGCAGTTTTTTAGAAGGTATTAAACGCTCCAGGCCTAAGAACAACTATTTACGTTTACCAATAACCAGTCAAGCTGAAGTCTAGCAAATTTTTCCTTGTCTTGTGTGGGTTAAACTTGGTATGAATTACTTGCTTTTCATGGATTATTAAAGGATCGGAGATCCAATGCTTACAACTTATACAAGGGTTACATAGAATTTTTTTTTTCTCAATTAATTATGCTTTAAATTGTATTTGTATTATATATGTAACAATACTTTCATGTAGCTTTTGCTCTACAAGTATTGTAGGAGATTCTATAATGTTTGGATAGTAGGATCCTCTATAGTAAGTATGTTTTTGTAGCAGCCCGATATCCTCCAGATGGGGTTGACTTAGACCTAATGAATCTTTGTGGTGGCATGATTGTCAAGCATGTTAAAAGTTAACTCAGAACAATGAAACTATGAGGATCCACTATATTTCTTAATAAAACATGTAGCAAGTAATGACATAGGTAGTTCTAGAGTGGGTTTTTTGCTCAATGAGATAAAGAACATGATCAGATGGATTATGCAGACGTTCTTCAATTCTTAAGTAAGTATGGTCTCAAATTTGACCAGGTTATTGCAAAGCAATGGACTTGTGTCGCTATAGAATATACAACTATATTACTGCCTTTATAATTAGCTGTGGGAGTTGCTACATAAAATACCATGATATTCAATCAGATCAGAAATTTTTAACCGGATGGTTTCACTTGTCACCCTTAACATGCTTAAGAAATGAATTGTGGTTAAACATCTTGAAAGGTGCAATGGAATATTTCATTCTAAAAAAGGACAGTGCTTACACTTTTCCGTGTTAGTTATATATTTGATGATATACTATAATATACTATATTTTATGATATACAAATACAATCAACTATCTTATTGTTTGGTGTAGTTTTGGTTAGTATTTTTATCTGTGTAGGTAAATATGTTTTAGAACAGTTGTTCGCAAAACATAATATAGATTATTTAACATGTATATATGTACCAAGTTGTACTTTAAAATAAAACTATCTATCTATCTATCTATAGTTATCTGGTTCACAGCTTTGCAGCGAACCGCCCTTTTTATGGCCGTTGACAGAGTCTCTGTTTTCCTCCGTCAATGTGGCAGAATTCGCTGCATAGAATCTTAATGTTAACTATGAAATTTTAGGTCTTTGGATAATACAAACTACACCTGTGTATCCCACGGTGCATTCTAAATTTAAAGCACCAGTGTATCCAACGGTGCATCTTTACATTTCATATATATCTATCTATCTGCAAGGTTGCCATATTATCTTCAGGTAACTAACCATATATCTATCTACATATACATCTATCTATCTATCTATCTATCTATCTATCTATCTATCTATCTATCTATCTATCTATCGATGTAATAAATATATATATATATATATATATATATATATATATATATATATATATATATATATATCATATGAATCTATATTATGAATAAAAGCTGTGGCCAGATATCGCCAATCCATATATGTATTTTGTTTTAATGGCACCATCTAAGATAATGGAATTTAAGTAAATAGACTTAAATTCAGTTATCGCTGGGGCCTCTTTCGGATTGTGTTTCATGTTTTAGCTTTACCTAACATGAGTGACATTATATTCTTTGACGTAATTTAGTCCTTTACAGAATTTCCACGCAGCAAGCAAGCTGTTTAAATTTCGTTAGCGGTAAAATTGAAAACCCGTCCTCCCACTCCTTTTTTGTACGAGATACTGCTCTTTTGTATTTATTTTTCAGATTTCTGTCTGTGGCAGTGGTAATACAGATTTGACTGATGATGTTAACTTGTTTGCTGTTGAGACTAGTGACTTTTATTTGAACTTTAAGCTTTTATTTGAACTTTAAGCATTATAAATAGATTCCCAGTAAATGGCAGAATTCGCTGCATAGAATCTTAGTGTTAACTATGAAATTTTAGGTTTTTGGATAATACAGACTACACCTGTGTATCCCACGGTGCATTCTAAACTTAAAGCACCAGTGCATCCCACGGTGCATCTTTACATTTTCATATATATCTATCTATCTGCAAGGTTGCCATATTATCTTCAGGTAACCAACCATATATCTATCTACATATACATCTGTCTATCTATATATATATATATATCATATGAATCTATATAATGAATAAAAGCTGTGGCCGTACTTAAACAATAAAAAGTCCAGAGTGATTCGATATATCCAATTATAAAAATGGCACTCAAAATGTCATCAGGGACAAATGTTTCAATTTGAGTCCTGTTATAAATTTGCCAAAGCTGATAGATATAAGAAGATGTGGTATGAGTGCCAATGAGACAACTCTCCATCCAAGTCAAAATTTATAAATGTAAACCATTATAGGTCAAAGTACGGTCTTCAACACGGAGCCTAGGCTCACACCGAACAACAAGCTATAAAGGGCCCCAAAAATTACTAGTGTAAAACCATTCAAACGGGAAAAGCAACGGTCTAATCTATATAAAAACGAGAAACACTTATGAACCACATCAACAAACGACAACTACTGAACATCAGATTCCTGACTTAGGACAGGTGCAAACAAATGCAGCGGGTTTAAACGTTTTAATGGTATCAAACCTTCACCCTTTTTCTGAAACAATAGTGTAACATCACAACATAGAAAGACACACTATAAAATATCAACTGAAATAGCTTAACTCAATCAAAGGAACAAATAAATTTGAACTATGATACAATGTAAATTCAAAATAAATAAACTAAGGGAAGAATAATAAAAGTAACATGTTATATAGGTATGAAATGTTAAACAATTTAAGAAAAACAATATGCTCGAACAAAAATATCAGCCATTTGCAATAACTTTAAACACAGGTAAATAAAATAATTGTGTTGTTAGGTATACGTAATTATACAGTTACAATTGAGAAAGGAAATATTTTAACAAAATAAATAATTTTGATGTTCATAGTACGAAGTGGAAATTTATATTAGTACCAAACACTTATCAAAGCTGGTATATAGACCAGATATAATGATGTTTGTCTCAACAATTGTTTTTTTTAGAGTTTTCGCGGTCAGCTGACTTTTTGTTCACTGTGCATCAAATGAAGTCTTAAGGTGAGACTTTGTCATATAAAACAATTTTTCGCGTCATTTCACCGAACAGACATATGTGTATAATATTGGAAACTTTATTTCCTTGTTAATGTCTAGAGCAACTTGAAAATAAGAAATAGGAAAAGAGGAATTCTCTCTTGAAGAATGAGTTCTATTTGTTATCTTGCAATAATATAATGCAATCTGGGATGTATGCGCACACCTTCATGAGGGTTCAAATTGTAATGCTATGAATTATACATTAATGAGAAAGTATTCCAATTATTCAATTAAACAATAAGAATCTTGACTTTTTAACAAAGAAATTTATTTAAAATTGGGCATGTGTTTTTTTTTTTTTATAAAAGAAAACCTCTCTTATAATGTTGCAAAACCTAAACTCCAAATTTATTAAAAATAAAATAAAATTATAGTAAATGCACAGATTATTTTCTTAGATGAATTGAGCTATGTAGGTACCGATGGTCATGTAACTCCTCATGTTTTCATGTGTATCTACATTCTTGATTTTCAAATTTTACTGTTTTAGCATTCCCGATGGAGGTAAATTCAGAAAAAAAACCTTTCAGATACACACAGTTCATAAAGTGCCATTTTTATTTCGATGTTCACTCTCTTTTAACATAATATTAGTACTTAATGTAATTAAACTCAAGACATTTTATTTAGGTATAATTGATGTATATCCGATAACACCAGTAAATCATTTAATATTTTCTTAAGAATATTTGAAATAAAGCGACAAAATATTAGGCGGTAATTAAATTTTTAGATATAATTATCAGGTCAGCAGTCTGTTTGAACTTTATGAAAAGATAAGACATTACGTCTGAGATATGGTAAAACAAATATTTTTTCAATAAATATAATATTATTAAATGGGCATTTGTAAATAAATAAATTGTTTTATTCGTCAAAATTAATAGAATAACACTGAGGTGCTAAACACACAAAAATAGCTCACTTGCATGGTGTCAAACTCAAAAAAAGTTTTGATATAAAATATTAACATTCAAAGGGTCATTTAAAACTGACCGTTGAAAATTTACATTTGATTTTACAAAATGTATAAAAGTCAAAATTTACACTAAATGTTTTTTTCAAAACTCGGAAGGGCTAACGTTGCAATTTCAGTATTGCAAGTTTGTTTCAAATTTTGAAATGCACTTAAAGAAAATTTCTGACGTTTTAAATGATGCCCTATTTTTCACTATCCATTACTTCTTTTTTGTTTATTTTTCGTTATATTACCAAAGTTCAAAATTTCTGGAAACTGATGTTCTTACTTTCGTTTACGATATTATATTCTAAAACAACTTTAAAAAATTCGTATTCAGCAACATGTGATTTAAGGTTTAAAAACCCCACATTTTACAAATTAAAGGACAATGATTAAAACAATAAAGTTGTGAAAACTGTCCCCGGAATCCAATCAGCTTTCCGATTGAAGTGTCTGAACCATGTTAATGACATTGCCAAAGTTTTAGAATATTGAATTTTGTTACATAAACATCGAAATTCTTGCATGATCTTAGAGCTTTCATTCAAAATAATGTTGATTTCCACAATTCGCTGAGATGTTATAGAGGGTAATAGTAGTTGTTGAAACAACTAAGACAGGAATTCAAACATGGTAAATTAGTGTCATACTTACTATCATGATATGGAACCGTTAACAACGTATTCACGTATTTTGGGGCGTTATTACAAAATAGTCTTGTCTAAAATAATATATTTCTGCTAATAAAACATAAATAAACGCATGCGAAAAAAATACCTTATTACATAAGTAATAAAGGCATAAGTTTGTCATTATTTTTTTTTACTTCAACACGTACACATGCTGATTTGGTCCAATTAAGGTAATTACGGACAGATGGAAAGATTTGATATCTTGTTTAATATAGCAAAATAAAATATGCGTAGTTACAACTAACATTGTTCAATTTTTGTATTATGGGGTTTTGAGAAGCGGATAGACATGTGTACGCAGTGTCAATATGATAAAAACAACTCCAATAATTATTCAAAATAACGACATGAAATAGGATGTTCAAAAGAACAGCAGGCAGGGACGGACTATCCTATCAACATAGTATGTGTATGCCTCCCGTTTTAGGAGTTAGGAATATGATAGTTGTTTTTCACTCGTTCCATTGATTGATAACGTTTGATTTTGTCAATTTTTATGTACTCTCCCTTTTGAATATTTCTTGGAGTTTGGTTTTGTTATACATTTTTAGAAAGCGGAGGTAAACAAATGTAGTGAGATCTTTGAATATTGTTTTAAAGGTACGTTACAAGGTGAGGGGAGGGTTATGCGTTTATCAACATGTTTACCTTCCGGCACATTTATTATGTACCTGTTCAAAGCAAGGAACATGTGATTCGGTGTTGTCGTTGGTTGCTGTCTGTCACAACTACTGGTTTCGAATTCTTTCATATTTTATCATTTATAGTTTGCTCATTATCGAAGGATGTACCGTGACCTGTACTTGTTCAAATCCTTATCCTTTTCCTTTTGTCATTGGTTGATACTGTGTTCTTAGCTGCTTGGCAACAATACCTCTAAAGATTTAAAAAACTTTACGAAAAAACTATTACAGTCGCTCAAACTATGACCTTACAGTCGTTTCAATCCCTGTCTTTTAAATATTTTTACTAAGTGAAACAATCACAATTCTATAATGCAGAAACTGTATATAAAAAGACGTTCTTACCTTTATGTGATGTCCTAAAATTTGATTTTGCTACAATAATCGAATATATAAAACTATAATTCAAATCAAACAAGAAGTGTCAAATTCTGTAATGCTTTAACAGAAAAACAATAAAAACGATATGGGGTATCCATCCATGACACAAAATCAGTACATGCACAGCAAAAAGCATACAAAAAGCAAAGAAAATAGTGTTTTTAATGCTGTTCTTTATCTCAAAGTCACAGTGAGACAATCGACACAGAGAAAAACAACTTTCACTACACTGCAGGTTTAAGACGACCCCTTGCACCGGTTTGAGCGGAATTCTTTGCAAAATAATATATTACATGTGATAAATAAATAACTGTATGAAACGTCGATACTTCTTTAAAGCTGGTGATCTCTATCTTTGACAAAAAAACTCACTTTAATTTAGAATTAAGTTGATACAAATTTTGTACCATGTCAAATATATATTGTAAATCAGTGTAAATGAGACTCTATAATTGATTAAGAAGTGGTATAGAAAGGACAAAACAAGTTTGGAAGGTAAATTCTGACTGGGCCTACAGTCGGGTAATGTCGAGTAAAATTATACTGATTTAGAAAGGTCAAGTTTAAATGAATACAATTGAGTACGAATTCTGCCCATTTCAGATTCTTTCTGGTTTGTAAGTTAAGAATTTGAAATATCAACGTAAACAAAAAATCTTCTATTCTGAAAACTAATCAAAGACACCAGTTTAAAAATTTTGTATACGAGACGCGCGTTAATACGTTTCGACTACATAAGTTTCATTATGGACGTTCGAATAAACTGTTGGAAGGCCATATCAAATACGAAACCTATACAGATATAATTATAAAGTTTATTGTACACATTATGATGCAACTACTTAACATTTGGTTAAAGATTCGCAATTAATTTCAGGTAGGCGGTAATGGTAGCCTTTTCCTCGATTCCTCTGTCCATATCGTAAACTTGGATATGTATGATGGCTCGTTTCGAAGCTGAGACATTTTTACAGATGTGGTTAAATTTTCGGGGTACAAAGTGAGATAACATTTTTCACAAATTGGCAACCCCGAAAGGCTCCACATGATGCCGCTTCAGCAGGTGAAAAGTCCCTTTTTTCACACAATTAAGTTCTCTTGAATACTGAGATATCGTGACACCAAATAGTAGCATGGGTTCGAATCCCGGCGAGGGAAGAACAAAAAATTTGCGAAAGCAAATTTACAGATCTAACATTGTTGGGTTGATGTTTAGACGAGTTGTATATACATAATGTACACAGCCATGTATCACCATCACTGCTGGTGATCCGATGGATAAATCTGTTGTAGAGTTGTCACTGGCTCAGACGTTAACTTTTCTTAGAATAGTTTGTTTTCATTTGACAATTCTTTTCTTCTCATACATGTACAATAAATGTTTAAGAATGCAATGCTTCTTTTACCAATTTTAATGGTTTGGGGAGGGGGAAAAGGAGGGGTTATAACGTATACCGAAGCAAATTTTGTATAAAGCGCTAAGGCGTTACAAACTAAAAATGTGCTACCGACTTGGTTAAGGTGATACTGTCCAGGACGAAACGTCAACCATTACCGATACAGTGATTGTAAACACTCATCAAGGATACCAGGCTATAATTTGTTACGCCAGATGCGTACGTATGTCCTTTAATATACTTTTTTTTTCTTTTTTCAAACAATATGAAAACAAATAAGTTTAATCAAAATGATATCTTCAGTCATCCAAATGTACTGTATTAGTTCCTTTTATACCATGTAAACTTATAGAAGGTTTTTAATTTCTGAAATGACTCCCTCCCCCCACAAAAAAGAAGAACAAAAAAAAACCAGTTGTTTTGTCACTATTTTATTTCTTTAGCCTAGCTATGGATAACAAAATATCGGCTAAGATCATCCATCTCATTACAAGCTTTATATTGTTGAAATGCAAACATTCATTTCGAATGAAACACTAAACATGCCGAAATAAATGATAGGGGTTCAAAGGTCGCTATATTCTTTCTTGCATTAACAGCATATATCCATTACTGTTAAGCAGTAGACAGCTATTTGTTGACCGAAAAAATCAGTTTAAAAAGGAAATAAAAAATAATGAAAATTGATAATGGACTTTTGATCAAGTGTATGAAGTATGATGCATGTATGCAGTAAACGAAACTGTACAAATCTGGCAGTGAAAATTGATTTTTGAATTGATTTTTTTATTTTATCTAAATAATGAAGTCATTTATGCATTTGTTCTTATGTTCAATTTTACAAATCAATACGCAAACGCATATAAGCTACAATCCTAAACAATTTGCAAGAAACTGTGATGATGATAATGTTTTAGAATGCTATCACTTTAATATCATCAATCTTTAGTTCCTGCTTGTTACCAAAGTGAATGAACGTAAGATAACAGAATGTAGTACATATAATTTCAAGAATCGATGACGTTGTGGATTGATCAATTGATTGTTGTTTATTGACGCCTCTTTAAGCACTCTTGAAAATATATTATTTTGGAACAACATTTTACTTATCAAATTGTAACTTTCCACTAGGTAAAAGTTCACCAAGTGGATGGGCAATTACCAAAGCTTCTCACAATGCTGTTAAGAAAAAGCACATCCGTCTTTTTCAACAGAACTGAAACCACGATTATCAAAAAGGTTAGGATTTCAAATTCCTGAGAAAGAACTCGATTGAATCAATCAATTTTATAAAATCATGATGTAAGTAACACTTTAATACAGGAGTTTTATATCTGAAAAAGTTCTTACCTTTGGGTGATGGTCTAGAACTTTGTTTTCCTACAAAAACTGAAAATATAAAAATCATATTTAAACATACAAGTAGTGTCAAAATGCGTTATGTTATAGCATAGCTGATATTTAAATGACTGCTTGAAACGTCGATATTGTTTTTAAGTTTTTGCAATTCTCTATCTTTGACAAAAAATATTTCAAAAGAATTAGGTTGAAGAAATTTTTATACTATGTTAATATAAAATGTAAAATCACAACAATACCGAACTCCGAGGAAAATTCAAAACGGAAATTTCCTAATCAAATGGCAAAATCAAAAGCTCAAACACATCAAACAAAACTGATAATAACTGTCATATTCCTGACTTGGTACAGACTTTTTCTTATGTAGAAAATGAGGGATTAAACCTAGTTTTTATAGCTAGCTAAAACTCTCACTTGTATGATAATATTCAAAAAGACAAATAAAAGAATACTATAAATCGTTATTTAGATGATAAACAACGTCAGTACCCAGAATCTATACTTCAAGACCATCGTGTATTATTTGTGAAGTTGATACGGAATATTTATCAACAAGGTCTTGTACCTTCCGATGAACTTTTTTAGAAAAAGGACGAGACGTTCTCTGACATACCCCTGGTTCATCAACTTTCTGCTCAAGAAAATTAGTACGAATCAGTGATCAGTTTCAAAAAAAATCTCACGACTAAAGTTGGTCGTAAGTATACTGAATTGCTCATGACTAACGATCAACTTTAGTCGTTAGATTTTTTGTGAAACTTATCACAGGCTCTATGAATAATTCAGAGTTAGTGTAGAAATGGCAAATTTACGTTAAGAAGTGTAAGTATAGCTCAGTCTACAGTCGAGTAATTCAAACCAATTATAAAGGGCCGAGTAAAAAATCAGTCGAGTCGGGTACAAATTCTGTCTATTTCAGACTCTCACTGGTTTTAAGTTTAAGAATTTGCTATATCACTTAATAAAGAATTGCTATTAAATAACCAATACAGATACAAATAAAATTATAAAGTTTGTTATCCGCAATTGTTCGATACTTGCGTAAAAGGGGTCTTGATATACTATTAACAATTTTCCTTACACCTAACTGGTTTAGGTTCATATCGATTTTCTTTCAAATCTATTTAAGTGCATATTTAGTTTCATCAAAATGTTTACAAAGAGGATGGGCAATTGGAAACTTTATCTATAATTTTCTTTCGGAAAAGCACGTCCGTATGCTTTAATTACAGACATGATAACCCGTTTTTGAAAAAGTTTGGCTTAAAATTCTTGTCAAAGAAAACTGTAAATCTTGTCATTTGTTTGACTTTTTTAAATCTGCATATGGCGACTACCAAGTGTCATTTATATTTTAAAATACGAACTGTTTTATTTGTTTATGGTAGTCCAAACGCTCCCAAACAAACAATCAATAATATATTCCACATACATATGAAAATGTTATTATGATGTAATCTTGAGCCACTTTGCAAAAAACTTGAGGCATTGAAAATCCATGATGACACGGAAGTTGTTATTGGATAATTTGTCATAACAGACATAAACTTTAGTTGCAGTAAAATTTTATTATTCTACCGTTTGACATTACAAAGAATAGTTCAATTACAGTGACATAACAATTCGTTAGGATGTAGAATCCAACTACCAAACATTGCAACTGGTATGTTCAATAAGTAAGATTGTAAAGACTCTTTTCAGTTTTACAGAAAAGTTAAAATTCAAGTTTTACTGCTCTAAGTGGCTGTGCGGATGAAGATAGTTTCCGTATCGTTAGCTCAACAGCGCCTACATTTTCTTCTAACACAGGATTAGTTACGTTCTTGCTTTAGTTATTTATGTGATATCTCGTTTATCTTTGAGTCTTAACGTATGTTTTAAGCAATAAAAAAAGAGTATATCGATTTTAATGGCGACATGACTTTGCTAAGAAGTCAATCGATGGGCGATTTGTGGCGATTTTTAAAAAAGGGTTTAGCTTCGTAAATCGTCATTCAGCCGGCAAGATTACGAGCTGGCCGGAAACACTTGAACTTGCAAAAGGTAAACCAAAGCGAAAATTTATTTTAAAATTATCAGTATTTTCCGGACAATATTTTAATTTTTGATATGTCAGATATATGTTGATGTAAAACAAAACGAAAAGGCCTTTAACTTTTCTTCCAATATTTTACTTTGATTTCATTTTAAAAAATGTTTTCTTTTTATTTATGTACAAAAAATGTTTGTAGCTCTTATTGGGTAAACATTCATCAGGCTTATAATAAGGTTAGTTTAAACGCGCGTTTTATCTACAAAAAAACTCATCAGTGGTGCTCGAATCAAAATAGTTTGAAGGAAATACAATGTTTAAGAGCAACAAAAACCAAAAATTCCGCACTATTGTGCCAAATACTACGAAGGACAAATATCCATGACGGTATATAAATAACGGCAACAGTAGTATACAGCTGTTCAAAAGTCATAAATCGATTGAGAGAAAACAAAGTCGGGTTACAAACTAAAACTGAGGGAAACACATCAACTATAGGAGGAAAACAAAGGAACAGCAGTAACACTGATGTGCAACAAAAACAAATACTAACATACATAGAAACGAACTATTTGATAACAACTGCCATATTTCTGACTTGGTACAGGACATTTTAAGAAAAAATGGTGGGTTGAACCTGGTTTTATGGCTTGCCAAACCTCCCGCTTATATGGCAATGTTAAAAAAGATCGCTAAAATGACAATACTACGTGACAGAAATACAGCACAAACACACGCAAGAACACTCATCACAGAGAAACGCACAAACAAATAATATGATAGTCGACACAACATGCAAACCGCAGAAAAACAACGAACATGTTCCATCAACGACAGACAGCACAGAACATCACAAACAATCTTAGCATTTCAAATAATTGGTAATTTTATTAACAGTAAATTAACAGAAAATCATTAGATAAATGATAATTTATGTCAACACCAAAGTGCTGCCAATTGGTATAGTGATACCCTCGGTGAAGACAAGTTTATTTACCTTTTTTCAAAGAGCAAAATACTCCCGTCTGCTTTACAGAACTGCGATTACGTTTTCGAAAAGGTTAGGCATCAAGCTGAGTGAAATTTTATTTTTGATCATATAAAAATAAAGCATCAAGTTGGCAATAACACAATACATGATTTGTATATCTAAAGAAGTACCTAATTTTGTAATATTCAAACACTTGGTGTAGGTAAAAGAAATAGATTATATAAAGTTCTAATTAAGATCATATAAGCGTTGTCAACTTGCATAGTGCTATTGTACACCTGTTACGGCCAGAAATCACCTTTAAATTGTAGCCAACAAAAGACACAAATCAATAATAAAATTTAACAAGATTTATTATACACAAGTTTACAAGAAGTATTACACAAATAGAAATGTCAACTCAATTGTCAAAATATAAGTCCGATCTTTTGTCTTTTCTTTATCCGGAATCCTTCTCTTAACTGTACGGAAATCCAAACAGAATATTACGACCAATAAGTCACAATCTAGTATGATGTTGTTCGTAAATAAAAGTGTCAATTTAACAACTCCATAGAACTTCTGAGAATCCAATGTCTGTGTCTTTCTTCGTTTCCTTTTCCAATTGTTTTAATTTAAGTTCATGTTCTAATTCAAGCTGTTTTAATTTGAAAGCATCAACATTTCGACCTTGAATTCAAGAGCCTCTTCACCAAAAATTTCTGAGTTAACTAAATTGTCTATTACCAGATTTTTTATCATTTGTTTTCTCATAGATACTCTAAAATCTATTTGTAGTTGTTTAGCAAGCAACACTAATTCTTCTTTCTTTAGTTTATCAAACCCTTTCAGGTCTGGCGTTTTCAAAAATTTACCAGCATCAAATGCCATATTGTTGACTTTTGTTGGCTAATTCTAATTCAATAAAAATACTGAAAAAATTTTAATCGATATAAACGTTATACCGCCAAGCCCCCAATTTCTGTTACGGCCAGAAAAATCACCTTTAAATTGTAGCCAACAAAAGACACAAATCAATAATAAAATTTAACATGATTTATTAAACACAAGATTACAAGAAGTATGACACAAATAGAAATGTCAACTTAACTGTAAAAATATATGTCCGATTTTTTGTCTTTTCTTTATCCGGAATTCTTCGCAGAAATCCAAACAGAATATTACAATGTATGACCAATAAGTCACAATCTAGTATGATGTAGTTAACGTAAATAAAAGTGTCAATCCAACTGAGAGAACTTCTGAGAATATTAATGTTTGTGTCTGAAAGTTTAACTTTAGTGTCTGTATATATATATAGTTGTCACGGAAATCTCTAGAACATTGTAGAAGTGAAACTCCTAGAAAACTATAGAACGGAACCTTCTAGAATACGATAGCAGTTTGAACTACACATCGTAGATTATGATCATTCTGGTATCGTTATGTAAGTCAAATAGAAAGTTCTAATCATTCCATCAGTCTCTATGATTGTTCCAGTGATTTCTAAACTGCACAGTTACAATATTATATTGTAAACAACTATAAATATTATGTAAACATATTACAAGGCCACACAAAACAAATTAGGCCAACTAAATAAACATGATAGTTACAATATCATAACACACCTGATACTAAAATGACTGTTGGAAACATAAAAACTGCTTTAAAGTTTTAAAAGTCTATCTTTGACAAAATACTTCAAGTTACTTTTATAGAATTAATTTGATACAAAGTTTGCAACATGCTCATATACGTTATACATCAGTATGAATCATAATCGTTAAAATGGGTACATTCGAATATAAATTCTGAAACATTTCAGACTTTAACTTAGTTGTATGATTTTTTTTCAAACAGTTTTCTACAAAGAAACCAAAACATATATAAATTGCTTGACATTGCGAAGAAGAGGTTTCTATTTATACAATTTATCCCTAAACCTTGAACGAATTTAGGTCCATGTCAATTTTCTTTCAATGAGTTAGCTTAAAACACTTAACATGGCAAAAAGTCATCAAGGGGAAATGGTTTTATGTATTTATTAAAACTAAAGTGTTTCTCTAACTTTATCTTTAATTTTTCATGTGTAAAACAAGGCAAAATGACCTTTAACTTTTTTACGAGAAGTTTGAAGTGAGATACGAAAAATGCGTAAAATTGGTTGCCCTATTGAGCATCATGAAATGATATTGCATCATTTCTGTTGGATTTTCGCTAGGTCAACGATCGCTCTCAAAGATTAAAAAAGGTATTAATAAAAATATCGAACTCCAAGGTAAATTCGAAAATAGGATGTCCTAAAAAACTAACAAAATCAAACGTCAGATATAAACCATTGGAACGAATGGAAAATAACTGTCATATTATGCATTTTGCGAAAAAAATCATGAGTTACACCTGGTTTTATAGCTTTTATGTTTTATGGTCAAAACGATGTACATATCCTCTATGGCAACAGAGATATGTGATATCCTCGATAATATACAAAAACCTATATACCAGGTTTGATTATTTGGAATATCTACTAATATTCACTTCTTCATACTACATTTGTATGAACATCAAGATTATTCTCCTTAAATCTGTACAGGGAAGTTTTAGCTAGCTCTAATTGTATAGTTTTATTGTTGATATTCACCCTTTATGTATCTAGTGTTAAATTATGTATTTATATGACAGCCCTTTCTTGGTATTCCTAATTATTGGAAGATTTTATATAGACAGAAGTAGTATACCTAAAACGACAAAGTTATTTTTCATTTACCTGTATATATTATGAAAACCGGTTTTTTTCAAAAGCGATTATTTTCTAAGGGTTAAATATTTCGCGGTGGTGTCTTGCCATGGCTTTGTTTGGACTTTTTTGTTTGCTTTTTGGCCTTGAATGTTTGTCCCTATTATTTTATTAACTATGTATTTACATTCAGGTATCACAGATCAAATTTATTCGTTCATAGTGTGTTAATTTACGTTTTTTGATTGAGTTAAGCCTTCCAATTGATGTTTTATCGTGTGTTTTTCTATGTTGTGATGTTATACTATTGTTTCAGGAAAAAGGGAGAAGGTTTGGTACCATTAAAACGTTTAATCCCGGTGCAAATGTTTGCACCTGTCCTAAGTCAGGAATCTGATGTACAGTAGTTGTCGTTTGTTTATGTAATTTATACGTGTTTCTCGTTTCTCGTTTTTTATATAGACTAGACCGTTGGTTTTCCCGTTTGAATGGTTTTACACTAGTAATTTTGGGGCCCTTTATAGCTTGTTGTTCGGTGTGAGCCAAGGCTCCGTGTTGAAGGCCGTACATTGACCTATAGTGGTTTACTTTTATAAATTGTTATTTGGATGGAGAGTTGTCTCATTGGCACTCACACCGCATCTTCCTATATCTAAAAACACTCTCACTTTTTACCTGAAAATCTTATTTTTTCAAATTTCATTATATTCTGAAGTGTATATAAAGTTTAAAATTTCTGGTGTTAAAGTTAGACACATAAACAGGAGACACAACTTATGCATGTAAAGAAGATTAGATCAATGATTTTAAGACTTTTTTTCTATTTAACACAGAACTTTAGAATATATCAATGTTGATCAGCATTTGACCTATTATATTCTAATTTTTCACTTGGTTTTCAATCTATATAAGATCATATTTGCTTTCTACGGATTGTTCACAGAAAGGATGGTCAATTGGAAATTTTACTTACAATTTTGTAAAGAGAAAGCACGTCTGTATGCTTTTACAGAGCTGATACCATGTTTTCGAAAAGGTTTGGCCTTAAAAATTTTGTGAAAGTACACGGTAACTCTTGCTGTTTGTTAGCCTAGATTTAATCTGCATACGGAGACTACACAGTTTCATTGACACTTTAAAAGTCGAACAGTGTTATTTGTTCACGGTATTAAGATGGGTCAAAAACACTCATCAAATGTGTTAAAAAAAACGATAAATAATAATAAGTTTGCATAAAAATGAAAATTTAATTTTGATGGAAGCTTGACACATATGAAGAAAAGTTAAACCAATGCAAATCGATGGTGAAACGGAAGTTGTCATTGGGTAATTGGACATAACAGACATAATATTGAGGTGCACTTAAATTGCGTTATTCTACCGTTTGAACCAACAAAATTGTATACTAGTTTGATAACAGTACAAATTAGAATTCATTAAGATGTAGAATCGAACTATCACACTTTACAACTTGGTTGTTCAATCAGTAAGATAGTGAAGACTCTTTTCAGTTTAACGGGAAAAGGTTACATACAAATTGTACTGCTTTTAGTGGCTGTGCTGAGGAAGATAGTTTCCCTATTGGAGGCTCCACTGCACATACATTTAGTTCTAACAAACACAGGATTAGAAACGTAAATCAGAGTACCCCTGCTGTTGTTTTTTGTTTTTTTACTTGTTTATCTTTTAGTCTTTATGTTGGTTAAAGTAATTAAGAAGAGTGAACGTTTCATTATTGACACTTGTTGTCATCTTACATCCTGGACCAGGTTGTTCATCTCTTGGTTGAATTTTACCCAAGGGTTAAATATAATAACCCTTGGTCAAAATTTAACCATAGGTTATTTTCTGTTGTCCATCCAATGGTTAAATTTAACCCTTTGTTTAATCCTTTGTTAAATGATTCAGATTTAACCTTGCTTCGGACCTCTGTTAAAATTTTAACCAAGGGATAGTTTTGTCTAAAAGTACGATACCCTGTTTATTTCTAGATTGGAAAGGTCACTTAATGTTTGATACAACATATTCTTCGTTTTCTACGACTATTAGTTATCAAAAAGTAGTCAAAACTGAGTATAACGTTTTACAGTCCTTCCCCCTTTTTTGCATCGAGGTTTACGTCTACCTATCAGACATTTTCAAATCGACATTTTTTTTTTACCCTGTCATCCTTCTATGTTAATAAACAAATTTATGCAGCAAAATTAAACATTTTTTAGTAAAATTATGTATTTATCTAGATAATCAAATAATAATTTACGATCAACGCTTCTTTTCAAACAAAAGGTGCTCTCTGTCACGTCCGCGTTGTTGTTGTTCTATTTAATGAACCTAGACGTTAAAAAGCGTATTGCTTTCGATAAGAAATGATATTTATTGACCAAACAGTTGTTTTAGGACCGGAGAAAAGTGTTCATAGTTCTTATTTTGATTAAAATGAACTTTCAATTAAAATTTAACCAAGGGTTTTAAAAGAAGTTGAACAATGGAATTCTAACCCTTGGTTACGTAACCCTCAGTTAAAAGATTTAATCCCAGGTTATATTTAACCAAGGGTTATATTTAACCGAGAGATGAACAACCGGGTCCTGTGCATAAGCATTTGCGTATTTTTTTTTTTTTTTTAATATAACTCTTCCTTTAAAGAGGTATGTCCACCACAAAATCGTTAAGCTTAACTTCATCAATTTTGTATGTCTTAACTGTATGGCAAAAGTCTGACAATTCTAGAAATTGAAAACACGCATTTGTGTATAACTAGTATACATATATTGGTTAACTTGTAAAGTCCAAAGAGTATTCTTCTCCGAGAAAAGAACTTGTGAAATTAATATAAAATAAAATACATACAATGTAACACGTAACAACTTGAACAATGAACGGTTTTAGAACAGGGCAGAAATGCCAATTATAACTATACACGCATAAATTTAACATTTAGAGAAGCAAACCCTTTCAGCGCGTATGACGGACGGACGCCGAAGGGAGATGACTTATAACACATCTTTTGATAGGTAATTAAATGCGCTATACATATTTTGACAACCTTTATTTTAAGTATCATACCGTATATCGGTTTTTTTTTCGCGTCGGCTTTTTTTTTTGCGATTTGATGACAAAATGGGCAGGTAAAATTTTCACTGTGTATAGTTTTCGCTGAATGAGAAATACACGCGAAAAAAATAACTGTATCATATTGTTAAAGTTGTAAACAACATAGACTTAAGTAGCTAACAGTTAGACGATATCAAATAAATATGAGTACTACAAACGAAAATACACTTTCAAGGAACGTTAAATATTTACATTGGACTAGTATGATAAAAGTTGAAGGTTTCGATCATTTTTTCAAGTATACAAATCTCCGTGTAAATGTGATTTATTATATTTTTACATTAGAAGCAAAATGTTTGGGTTATGACACCCATCAATTGAACGTAGCTAATTGACATTTTTTAACATGTCACTGATTGCTGTGTTGTCAAAAGGTGTGACATGTATGATTAGCCAAATAATTATGATGAAAACAGAGATCTCAATTAAGTATGCATATTCTTGTGATCTGTCGAACAACGCAAAATACTCGATAATTAACAGTCTTTCAAACAACCATAAATATTGGAACATGCAGGGAAATTTACGGGGGTTAAAATTTAGCGTTTCTTTAGGTGCCGCGAACAAAGTGAAAATTAAACACACGCGAAAAAAAAACGATATTCAGTATCCTGTAGCCATAAATATTCATATATCGATTCTAAATTATGTTTTTAAAATTTTCACTGCACTTGCATGTACATAAAATGATATTTATGTGGAAATTGTAAATATTTCTCTTCAAGTGTCTGTGGAAGATATTTTTATAGCATTCAAACTAACAAAACTTCAATTGTAGATTAGGGAGCTCGGTGGCCGAGTGGTCTAAATAACTGTATCCCTAGCCTGTCAACACTGAGTTTGTTTGTTCGAATCCCGCATGTGCTTTGCACAATTAATACATGATGGTCTTGAAGTAAAGATTATAGGTACTGATGTTGTTTATCATCTTAATAACGTGTTATAGTGTTCTTTTATTTGTCTTTGTAAATTTTTAAACTTTACTTTTTAGTCCATTTTTGGTAATATCCTTTTGGCGTGGCTCGGTATTTATACATCCCTCCATTGTGTTATCGTGCTATGGTCATTTAATGTATTCTTGTCTTTCATTTTTGCTTTTGTGCTTTGTCTATATGTCATTTTGATTTTCTTTTTTGACATATGTGTTTGTTTTTATAGTGATTAAGATTATAACACAATGTTGACTGCTGTACCCCTATTTTTGACTTTTTTAACTATTATTTCTGTTTATTTGTTCACACATTGTTGTCAATATTATGGAATGTTATGCGACTGGTATACAAGTAAAAGGTTTCTTATCTTAATCTTAATTCTCTCCGCGCCAGAAGTTGCATAAGGCCTCAAGTAAAAGGTTTAGCTGGCTGTAAAACCAGGTTTAATCCACCATTTTCTACATAAGGAAATGCCTGTACCAAGTCAGGATTATGGCAGTTGTTTTACATTCGGTTGATGTGTTTACGCTTTTGATTTTGCCATTTGATCAGGGACTTTCCGTTTTGAATTCTCCTTGGAGTTTTGAAATAATTTCGCTTTGGATAATTACAATTACAATACCTTCTTGAATCTGTTTATCTAAAATTTTTTATCTTAAAGATGTTAGATTATCTCTCAGTAAATAAGTCTATTGAATGTAACGTTCTGTAAAATCCTGCGGAAAATACAACATGGATGGATGCGTTCTAGTATTGTTTGTACTGAAAATCGACAATAAATGTTTTCCATTGTTGTAAAAAGCCATAATCAAGAATACATTAATTGCACCATTGTTATAAGATATCTATATTC
This sequence comes from Mytilus coruscus, assembly GCA_017311375.1. Lineage (NCBI taxonomy): Eukaryota > Metazoa > Mollusca > Bivalvia > Mytilida > Mytilidae > Mytilus > Mytilus coruscus. The sequence continues at coordinate 87,808,717 of CM029601.1, forward strand.
AAAACTTTCACCTGCTGTACATCACAGAATATTAACCAAACGTAAGTTTGGTGGTATACTCCCAAACGGTATCAGTAGTATATATTTCAGTGTTGACATGCATAATCATTGATATGATCATAATTATAAATTAACTATTTACAAAATCTTTTACGAAAATCTAAAGATGGTCTACCCCAGGAGTAGGTTACCTTAGCTTTATTTGGCAAAACCTTTCGTAATTTTGGGTACCGAATGCTCTTCAACTTCGTACTTTATTTGGCCTTTTAACGTTTTTTTTTTTTATTCGAGCATAACTAATAAGTCTTGTGTAGACGAGTCTGGCGTACAAAATTGTAATCCTTGTATCTATGATGAGTTTATTTCGAGCATAAACTATGACATTTTCATCATAGATCAGCACCATCAGATAAATGGCGGATAAATCAGGACTACTACCGACTGCTTCCGAAAAATAGCATTTGACATCTCTACGTTTAAATGGATCGTGTCTTGATCTACTTGCTATAAACCAGAAACATTCTAATATGAGGATGTGATATCCGGTAGGTATTGGTACTTTGAGTACATTTTTTCTTAAAGTTTTTCAATTTAATAGCAGATTGACCGTGACCAAAACAACAAAATAGGTGGCCGCACAAAAGCATGAAAGGTAAAGGTTACCAGAACGTTTCAATAAATTCTAATAAAGGGTATACGAAGAGTGTTCATCCAGCAAAAGCAATTTTAATGTTCATTATATTCTTATAAAAAAATCCCCAAAATATTTAGAAACAAAACCTTTAAAATAGGAGATTGACAATTGCGATTGTGAAGATTAAATTATATCAAATCATTAGATTTGTAGTAGGGGATTAGGAGAAACGAATACGAATGTGTACTGAAGTATGTAGATATGACAAAGTTTATGTCATGCCAAAGTTAACCACAAAAATAATTAAGATGACTTGAAATATGAGGTAGAAAAAGTACACCAGCCAAGTAAAATTTATTGAAAGTTTCACAAAATTATGTCAAGCGGTTTAAAAACAGTTGCTGGTTCAAAATGAGAGCGAATGACGGACTCTCCAACCAACATTTACCTACCGGGTTAGAATACAGGGGTCGTTTAATGTCGTGAGATCTTTGAATATTGTTTTATCGGAATTAATTTCGATCGTTTAGCTTAATATATAACTTAACATTTACTGCTATCCATATATTAAACTATTCATGACCTTATTTCCTGTCGATACTTATATTATTGCTTTGATTGCACAGTTTCATGTTTTTTTCAGACTGTATATGACGCTAACCGTTTATCTGTTAGAGGCGAACTGAAAGCTATGTAAGCCAGGGAAAACATGGTTTATTTTATTAGTTGAAATCGTGCTTTAGGTTAACTTTCGTTAATTGTATCATTTTTTCAAGCGGTAATTTTTATAATAAAAGTAAGGAGATGTGGTATGATTGCTAATGAGACAACTATCCACCAAAGTTCAAAAGTAGTGGATGAAAGCAGTTATAGACAACCTAAAGGCCTTCAACAATGAAAAAAAAATCCATACCATATAGTCGGCTATAAAAGGCCCCGACACGTAAAACATGGAACAGTTAAATTGAGAAAACATTCGAGCTAATTTATAAAAAAAAAAACAAATAGGACAAACATGAACCAACGACAACTACAGGCTCCTGACTCTTTTTCTAAGTTGTTTTTGTGATTACTACCGATCTAATGAGTAAATCCTTTCTAACAAAATGTTATTATGTTGACTTGTCTCTGTTTAAGGGAGGACTGAGTCCTAATAAACTTGTTTATCTGCCGGCATATTTTTTTTTATATACCGGTCCTTAGCGAGAAACCTGTAGCACTTCTGTGTTGACATGAATTATTATTGATATGGTTATTATTATAAATTAACTGTTTACAAAACTTTACATTTTTGAAATACTAAGGCTTTTCTATCTCAAGAATAGATTACCTTAGCTTTATTTGGCAAAACTTTTAGGAATTTTTGGGCCTCAATGCTCTTGAACTTCGTACTTTATTTGGCCTTTGTAACTTATTTTGATTCGAGCGTCACTGATGAGTCTTTTGTAGATGAAAAGATGAAACGCGCGTCTGGCGCAAATACACAATTTCAATCCTGGTATCTATGATGAGTTTATTTAGGGGAAGTCATTGTTTGCTGTCTGTCATAAGAATTTATTTTTTAATCACATTTTGTCATAACTGGATGTTTTATAGCTAGTTCTTTATCAAAGGACATACAGAGACCTATACTTGTTCGAATCTATCCCTTTTGTCTTTGGTTGATACAGTGTACTTGTCTCATTTGCAATCATAGCACATCTCCTAGTCTTCATATACAAGGAATAACTAAAGATGTTCAAACATTAATCCAAAAACATCATTACATGTGCATAAATTGTGCACTTACAGTCATTTGGAATCTCTGAATTTAAAAACAAAATACATATATCTAGTGAATCATTAATTTTTAGAAAATCATCAAGTTAGCAATTTTAAATACAGAAAATATTAATAAAAAGAAGTTATTGCCTTTTATTGACTCCTAACATCTGGTCTTGCTATAATAATCGAATATATAAAGCTTAATTTATTTCAAACGAACAGTGTACAAGTTGATATATGCTACATTTCAACTAATATTTATAACACTGTTGGAAAAAAAAAAAAAAAAAAAAAAAAAACACTTTATAAATTCCATGCATCCGAAGCGTTTTTCTGGATAAACCTTCACCAGGAACGCTCAAAGCCGAGTATTTTAAACCCAAGGAAATATAAAAAAACCGAAACAGTTGAAGAGCTGTATCACCATAAAGAACCTAAAAATAATACACAAACCCATCTAAATCAACATTGCCTGATAGAGTTGAAACCTTAGTTTTTTAATCATTTATAAATCTATAAACGTACAATTTCTGAAAGGTGTGTGATAAATCATGTCAGTACCGAATTACTGACTACAGAGCTGATGTTACCTTGGGAGACTGATAGCCCACCAGCAGCAGTATCGACCAAATGATGTAAGAAAGTAAAAACAACACAATACATGTCATGCGTCCTAAATGATTTTATGGATTTGTCTGCATTGGGAACGCTGAAAGCCAAATATTTGAAAGCAAAGGATATATTAGAACCGAAACGGTTGAAGAGATACATCATTAAAAAGGATCTACAAATAATAACCAAATCCATGTTTGGCCAACTTTGCCTGAGGGAGTTGAAACCTTAGTTCCTGAATATAATCTTTACATTTTTAAACGGACAATTGTACAAAGGTTTGTTCTAAATCATTTCCGTATCGAATCGCTGACCCCTGAGCTGAATACACCCTAGTGGACTGAAAAGCCATGCTAGACACGTCAATACAGGTTTAAAGTTTTTAATTCTATCTTTGACAAAAGACTCAAGTTACTTTTATAAAATAATGTTGATACTCTGTGTGTACCATGTGAATATATTTTATAAATCAGTGTGAATCAGACTCTGTAAATGATTAAGAAATGGTCTTGAAAGACCTAATACCAGCCCAAAAGGTTAAGTATGGCTCAGAGTACAATCGAAGATAACGAGAAAAATTCCGACCAATTTAGAAAGGGCGAGTCGAAATGAGTACATTCAAGAAAAAAATCTTCCCATTTCAAACACGTTCTGGTTTATAGTTTAAGAATTTGCGATGTCGCTTTTTTGACAAAATATTCTGCATTGGAACTGATATAGATATAAACAATATTATAAAGTTTGTTTTACAGAATATTACTCAACTGCTTGACATTGGCGTAGATGGGGTGTTGATCTTTTATTAAAAAATATATCTTTAAATTTTGAAAGATTCAAGATCCATGTAAATATATTTTAATGATCTGGGTGGAAACTCTTGATCTTTAAAAAGGTCAACCAACACAAAAATGTATATTAAAGTTATCAGACTTTTGCATACAATCTCTTTTATGTTTTATGGTTCAGATGTCAAACAAAGCAAAAAGGCGATTGTATGTATTTTTCTATATATCTATTTTAAAGTATATTCGGTTTTTAACAGAATTTTCACCCAAGAGATGGGCAATTGACATGGTAACATACAATTTTGTAAAGTGAAAGCACACCTGTCTGCTTTTACAGAACCGAGACTACGTTTTAGAATAGGTTGGGCTTTAAAATTCTTAATACGAAACAGAGTCTGATAATCGTTTTTCATCAAAATCATCAAGTAGTCAATTACATAGTACATGAGTTGTATATCTAGAGAAGTTAGTACATTTGGGTAAAGTTCTAACAATTGTTTTGGCTAAACCAATAGAATATATAAAATTTAAGGTAAGATCATACAAGCGGTGTCAATTTGCATAATGCTATTGTAGACCTGATACTAATATGACTTTTGGAATCTTGGATAGTGCTTTTAAGTTCTTGAATAGTATCTTTCACAAAAAGCCTCAAGCTACTCTTATAAAATTCAGTTAGTACACAGATTGTATGATGCGCATATATGTTAAAATCAAAATGAAACTGACTCAATAAAAGAGTAAAAAGTGGTCTTGAAAGTGCATATACAATTTCATAAAAGAAATTTTAAAGTATGACTTAGACTACAGTCGAGAACATATGGAATAAAATTTTGACTTATTTAAAAGTGTCGAGTTAAAATGAGCACAGTCGAGTACAAGTTCAGCCCCACTTCAGATTTATTCTGGTTTGTAGTTTAAGAAATTGTGATAACATTTCTTTTTAAATTTTCTATATAGAAACTGATACAGATATAAATAAGTTTTTACACAATGTTACACAATTGGCTGACATTTGCTAAAAAAAGGTCTTAATCATTTTTAAACAGTTTATCCTTAAATCTGGAATGATTTAGGTCCATATCAATTTTCTTTAAATGTGCTGGCTGTAAATACTTGACCTTGCAAAAGGTCAACCAACGTGAAATGTTTTAATTAAAACTATCAGTTTTTCTCTAATATTATCTTTCGTGTTTTAAATGTTAGATACATGTATATACTCCTGTAAAACTAGGCGAAAAGACCTTTAACTTTTCGTCAAATAGTTTTCTTTATTCTTATTAAGAAAATTATTTTCTTCTTATTAATGTTCATGTACATATATATAAAAATAGTTGAAATTATGCTTTGGACTAGCTTTCAATATTTGTAGTATTTTTCGATCAGTTCTTTTTATAAGGGACTTTCCGGTTTGAATTTTCTTTGGAGTTCGATATTTTTGTTATTCTCCTTTTTTTCTTTGTGTTTTTGTCTTTTTCTTAGTTTGTTTTTGCGGTTAGTACCGATCTGATCAGTAAACCCATTTCTAACAGTGTTATTATAATGAGCTGTCCCAGGTTAAGGAAGGATTGAACCTTAACTGCCAGCCCACTTTCATGTACCTGTCCTAAGGAAAGAACCAGTTATTCAGTGGTTGTCATTGCTTGCTGTCTGTCATAACTATTTATTTTTGATATTTTTTTATATTTTGTCATGAACAGATATGTTATAGCTTGTTCATTATTAAAGAAATACAGAGACCTATAATTGCTCGAAACATTGCCTTTATGTCTTTGGTTGATACAGTGTACATGGATCATTGGCAATCATCATCTCCTGGTATTCATATACCAGGAATAACTAAAGATGTTCAAACATTATTAAAAAAAAAAAAAAACATTACATGCGCATTAATTGTACAGTTTCAGTCATTTATAATTTTATAATCCCTGAATATTAAATAAGTTATATTGAATGACATTATAAATTTTTATAAAATCATCAAGTAGTCATCTCTATTATACAGAAATTATCCATAAAAAGGAGTTCTTACCTCTTCGTGACTTTCCAACATTTGTTTTTGCTACAATTATCGAAAAAGATAATTTAATTCCAACGAACAGTGTACAGTTGATTTATGGTATGGTCATGATAGTACAAGTAATATTCAAAACATTGTTGGAAACAAAGGAAAACAACACTTTATACATTTCATGCGTCCGAAGCGCTTTTCTTTTGTAATGTTGAGCTGTCCCAGGTTAAGGGATGGTTGAGCCCTAATAAAAAATGTTTAACTGCCGTACATTTTTTATGTACCTGTCCTAAGCAAAGAACCGGTTATTCAGTGGGTGTCATAGTTTGCTGTGTATCATAACTATTTTTAGTTTTGATATTTTTGATATTTTGTCATAAACAAATATGTTACAGCTTGTTCATTATAAAAGGAGTACAGAGACTTTGGTAGATGGTTGTCGCATTGATAATCATATAACATCTCCTTATTTTCATAATATCTGCGCACAAACTATGCACTGAAAAGTCATTTTCATACACTGACCTAAAAGATATTTTAAATTGATTGAAATAATAATTGTTTATAAAATCATGAAGCAGGTAATTCCATAAAACAGGAGTTGTATTTATAAAGACGTTCTTCTTTGGGTGTTGTTCTTTTTCTCGGTTTTGCTAAAATAAATTCGAATATATAGAACTTTAATTTAAATCATACATGCAGTGTCAAATAAGATTATCTTATAGTACACCTGATACTTAAGAACCAGTCTACGAGAAAACCATGCAAAATCCAAAATATTGTCCAAATGGCATGTACTTTTGAAATATTTTTATATTTTTGAAATCTTATGTACAAAGAAAAAGTGAAAATATACCTTAGACTTTGTTGCATCGTGTCTATTTTTAGAAACAGGCTCATTTGCATAAATGCCTAAAAATCAGTAAAATGCTAGTGAAAAATGTGTATAGTTTCAACACAATAAATTCTGATTTTTCACAGTGTTACTGGCCAAACTTATATTTGCTAAAAATAATCCTGTATAGACAAAAAAACCATGCCAGGAACGATTTATCTCGAATGATTATTCGGTAGGGGGGTTTAAAAGAAGGCCTTGTAGGCCACAATGAATTTTGAAGGATTTTGAGTCAATCAATCTCCTAAAGTGACTTTTTATATGAAACAAGTATCAGTGCACAGACCAATATTTGGCAAACTATTGCAAGATATTGAAATTTGCATCTAATTTTCCTATATTTTGATCAATTCTGAATTATTTAGATTCTAATTCAAACCCATTTAACCTAAGCTATGAATTAACTTAGACCTGAATTACATAAAATTACTGCATGACACATTTTACATACATTATGCCATTATTTTTATGTATTATTGCCAAAAAATCTCTGAAATAGGAAAAAAAACCAGTCACATGTGTTCTATGAGTTATCTCCCCTTATTTACACTCTCCATAATGTTACCATTAGTTGTCTTCCATGGAGAATGAGAACAAGAAATGTGACTTCTCATATTTACTGGTATTTCTTTTTGAAAATTACCAAACACCTATGAACCACACCAACAAACGATAACCAATGAACAACAGGCTCCTGACTTAGGACAGGTGTATAAAAATGCAGCGGGTTTAAACTTCTTAGATGGCGCGAAACCCTCCCCCTAACATGTGACAGTGGTGAAACAGCACACAACAAGAACACACTGTACAATACAATAAACGAAAAACTAATATGATAAACGACAACCACTTAACTACAGGCTCCAGGCTTGGGACAGGCACATATAGCGTATGGAGGGGTTAAACATTTTAACAGGCGCCAACCATCACCCTAACCTGAGACAGTAGTGTAGCATTACAACATAAAAAGACACACTATAAAATATCAATTGAAATGGCTTAACTCGATCAAAAAGACATTTAAACAAAAACAAGTAAACATACACTGAACGAATAAGTTTGACAAAACCTATTTTACAGTGAAATAAGAAGTAAAATCACAAAAACACACATATACATTTGATTGGAGTGCAGTGTCTGGAAGAAGTTAAAGTGAACCCAGAAAGTTTACTATTTTTTATATTCCTCTGGATTTTTTTATACTGATGCTAAATTGCTTCAGTTAAACATATGCCAGCAACACAGAGACTATTTTTGGCATTTATTAAAAAGAAAGCTTAAGTAAACTGAAATGTTGTTACCTAGAACATCCTTCTTCCAGAAAGGAAACATGAGACAGTTTCTCCGATAGTCTACAAGGCATAGAGGGCATCAACATAGGAACAGGTAAGAAAGCACCCTCTCTCCATATACATGCACACAGATAGATTCCTCAGGACCATTTAATTTTTTTAGGGGGGAAAGAGGGGATGTGGTTGAGCTTCGAAGATTTTTGGATCACATATTAATTTGCTATGTTTTTGGGGTAAATTATCTAGTTTTGCCATAGGCTGATTTAAATTAATTATTTTCATGACCTAAAACCTGAGGCAAAGAAATTACTTATTTTCTTATAAACCTTCTGCAACAACAAAAAAATTCAACAAACTGATGTTTAACTATCCTCCCCCAAAAAAATTAAAACAAAAATTAACAGCAATCCCCAATAAAATGCAATAAAAAGACTGGTATTTTTGCGGGGAGGTCTGAAATCTTTTGAATTTTATAGAGGGTGAAAATAATTTCTCTATTAAACGAGCCTTCATACATAACACTTTGATGTAATTTCATTACGGATTGATTGAGATAAGGCATTCAAGTACTGCATAATTAACAATAAATGTTTCATCTTTTTCTAGGGCGGTTCCTCTTTCTTGACAATATTTCTGTATGATATAAAAAAAATACCACCCTTTTAAATTTCATTGACATTTATACTCTGTTCTGATTATGTTATGCATATGAATCTGTACTTTGACGACCCTTTCCCTGAAAAAAAATATCAGCCACAATCTGGTCACACACCCATTAAGTGTTTTATATAGCAAATTACAAAAAAAAAATGAACCTCAGTATATCATACAGTTTGTAATATATAATGATGGGTTTAAATCAATTGGCAATTCAGACAAAAATTCACCATTGGCATATATTCATGTTTCTCCTTTGAGTCAATATAATCTTTTTAAATACGGGTTAATAATTTTAAAGGGAGCAAATTGTATTGTTGATATTAGTACTAATATAATCCATACAGAGATATATACATTATCTTTTTTTTTCAATTTTCAATTTATAGGTTTTTATTTTTTCCTTTCATTGTTTCTTGTCGCAAGTATTATACTACATTATACATACAGCATGTGTTATAATGTACGAAGTATCCAGGACCAGACTCACATCACAATGATCTGTAAATATCTGCTCATATCAAAAGTTAGAATCCCTGATATCTCAGCCCATAACAAACTCGGACTATAACAAACTCGGCCTATAACAATCGGCCTCACAAAATCCGACTATAGCAAACAAGGACTATAACAAACTCGGACTACAGAAGAATATAAGTACGATAATGGATATTATTTTCTTTATTTGAAATTAATTAGCAGTACTTTATTTAAAATTAATTATTAATTAAAATAATTGAATGATTTATTTTGAACATTTTACAGACAAGAAATATAAGTTACGTTAACTAGATATAAAAAGAAAAGTAAGACTAATTTCAGTTGACAATGAAAAGTTACCACTTATTTGGCTATCATTTTATTTTCTCTTATTTTTATGTCCTTTTTAAAATTATCTATCATATGCGTGACGTATTTGTTTGAACTGAAAATATGCCATCCTACTGCCGAGTGTATTTGTGACACCTTTTAATCACTCAAATTTAAACTGATAACTGGCACGTGTACAGCTGACATCTTTTTAATCACCCAAGTGAGAACATAACTACCTGTAATTACATGAAATCGTAGTTAACCAAACACCTAGTGACTTCATAGTACATAGAACCGAATTAGTAGCAAATAGTAATCAATAGGAAAACTGGGCAACTTGTATAAAAACACTGTTATAATATTTTGGTTTGAAGGATTATTGGGACAAGTAATGGATACTTTGTTTGGATAGTTCATTTTTACAATTTACAATTAACCAAACAACGGTTATAAAAACTAACCAACAGTTAAATTTTATGCTTGAAACATTACCAAAGTGAAGAATATATGAATATATTGTGTCAAATGTAGAATTACAATTTTATTTACAAAAATGTATTCCTCTAATGTCTCGTAAATGGATAACGAAAACTCGTCTGTCCTCACACAATCTAGGTACTGAAACAGGAAGTTTTATGGAATAAGTAGAAATAGTAGACTGTGTATTATATGTGAGCTAAATGTAGTAGAGATTGAATTTCATTTTATTTTTCAATGTCAAAATTATACTGATATACATAAGAAGTTTATCAAGAGAAATATCATCCGCCTAGACCTTCAACTTATACGTTAGTACAATTACTTTCTGTTAAAAACATCAGTTATATGTTAGTTATACGTTGACAAGCCATTCACTGCCAATCAAATTTTTCTTTCTTTGTATACCAATAATGAACACTCAAGATTAAATAAAGTACAAATATACACACACACGCTAATCATTTCAGCAGATGTTCGAAAAAAACTACGAAAATCAACCTATTGCGCATTTATTGATTTTAAGAAGGCTTATTGTTGTGGGAAAAATTCGCATCTCTGGTGGTTGATGTAAAAATGTGTATGGCTATTAAGTCCCTTTAAAGTGGGGTCAGGTGCTTGATCGGAGTTAATAGTTTCAACACAGATTGGTTTACTGTAAACTGTGGTTTTAAATGAATTACCTATGTACTTAAAATCTTTTGATTTTGGTGTTGACTGTGGGGGAAAAAAGTATGTATTTTGTTATATGCTGATGATATTGTACTGTTAGCAAATACTGAAAATGAGTTTCAAAACCTTTTAGATGAGTCATATCATTGGTGAACTGATAACAAATTGACTATTACTGCATGTAAGAGTAATGTTGTCCATTTCACACTGACCTCATTTGAACGACCAAGTCATGAATTTAAGTGTAGGGATATGAATATTGCTACTAGCAGTGAATATGCTTTTCTGGGCCTTGTTTTAAATGAATTTCTTGACTTTAATATTTCTGCAAAAGCAGCTCTTAAGTCAGCAAACAGAGCTGTAGTTCAGTGGTTGTCGTTGGTTCATGTCTGTCATATTTGATTTTAATTGGTTTGTTATAAATTAGGCCGTTAGTTTCCTCAATTGAATTGTTTCATATTTTTCATGTCGGGGCCTTTTATATCCGGCTATGCGGTATTGGGTTTTCTCATTGTTGAAGGCCGTACGGTTGCCTATAATTACCTACATCCTTTTCATTTGAACTTTGGTGGATAGTTGTCGCATTGATAATCATATCACATTTCCTTATTTTTATAATATCTGCGCACAAACTATGCACTAAAAAGTGATTTCCATACCCTGACCTAAAAGATATTTTAAATTGATTGAAATAATTATTGTTTATAAAATCATGAAGCAGTAATTCAATAATACAGGAGTTGTATATACAAAAAAGACCTTACCTTTGGGTGTTGTTCTTTTACTTTGTTTTGCTAAAATAAATTCGAATATATAGAACTATAATTTAAATCATACATGCAGTGTCAAATTGGATTATCCTATAGTACACTTGATACTTTTGAGAATGACTGTTATACAAGTGAGAGTTTTAGCTAGCTATAAAACCAGGTTTAATCCACCATTTTCTACGTAAGAAAATGCCTGTACCAAGTCAGGAATATGACAGTTGTTATCCATTCGTTTGATGTGTTTGAGCTTTTTATTTTGCGATTTGCTTAGTTACTTTCCGTTTAGAATTTTCCTCGGAGTTCGGTATTTTTGTTATTTTACTTTTTAGAAACATCGATACTGCTCTAACGTTTTTATAAAAGAGAAGCGAAAGACACCAACGGAACATTCAAACTCATAAAACGCATGAACTCTTTTTTTGACAAAGAACCTTATGTTTATAGTATTTGGTTGATAAAATGTTTGTGCCTTTTAAATATATATTATAAATTATTCCTGATGGTGCATTCATAATTCACCGTCAACAAGGAAATTCAACAATACATTTTAATTAACCTGTTCTGTCTCGTATAGGCATCTTGTAGCTCGTTGCAATAGGACTAAAATTTAAACACTATTATTTCAACAGTAGAAAAAATGGCTCCAAGAAATATTTAGATGAGGTATGTTTTTGTACTCATTTTAGTAGATGTTCGTCAAAAACTACGAAAATCAACCTTTTGCGCATTTATTGATTTCAAGAAGGCGTATGATACGATTTAGATGATATTGTTGTTGGAAAAACTCGCATCTCTGGTGGTTGATGTAAAAATGTGTATGGCTATTAAGTCCCTTTAAAGTGGGGTCAGGTGCTCGATCGGTGTTAATATCTTCAATCAGATTGGTTTACTGTAAACTGTGGTTTTAAATAAATTAGCTATGTAGTTAAAATCTTTTGATTTTGGTGTTGACTGTCGGGGAGAAAAATATGTATTTTGTTATATGCTGATGATATTGTACTGTTAGCAAATACTGAAAATGAGTTTCAAAACCTTTTAGATGAGTCATAGCATTGGTGAACTGATAATAAATTGACTATTACTGCATGTAAGAGTAATGTTGTCCATTTCACACTGACCTCATTTGAACGATCAAGCCATGAATTTAAGTGTAGGGATATGAATATTGCTACTAGCAGTAAATATGCCTATCTTGGCCTTGTTTTAAATGAATTTCTTGACTTTAATATTACTGCAAAAGCAGCTGTTAAGTCAGCAAACAGAGCTGTAGTTCAGTGGTTGTCGTTGGTTCATGTCTGTCATATTTGATTTTAATTGGTTTGTTATAAATTAGGCCGTTAGTTTCCTCAATTGAATTATTTCATATTTTTCATGTCGGGGCCTTTTATATCCGGCTATACGGTATGGGTTTTCTCATTGTTGAAGGCCATACGGTTGCCTATAATTACCTACATCCTTTTCATTTGAACTTTGGTGGATAGTTGTCGCATTGATAATCATATCACATTTCCTTATTTTTATAATATCTGCGCACAAACTATGCACTAAAAAGTGATTTCCATACCCTGACCTAAAAGATATTTTAAATTGATTGAAATAATAATTGTTTATAAAATCATGAAGCAGTAATTCCATAATACAGGAGTTGTATATACAAAAAAAGATCTTACCTTTAGGTGTTGTTCTTTTACTTGGTTTTGCTAAAATAAATTCGAATATATAGAACTATAATTTAAATCATACATGCAGTGTCAAATTGGATTATCCTATAGTACACTTGATACTTTTGAGAATTACTGTTATACAAGTGAGAGGTTTAGATAGCTATAAAACCAGGTTTAATCCACCATTTTCTACGTAAGAAAATGCCTGTACCAAGTCAGGAATATGACAGTTGTTATCCATTCGTTTGATGTGTTTGAGCTTTTTATTTTGCGATTTGCTTAGTTACTTTCCGTTTAGAATTTTCCTCGGAGTTCGGTATTTTTGTTATTTTACTTTTTAGAAACATCGATACTGCTCTAACGTTTTTATAAAAGAGAAGCGAAAGACACCAACGGAACATTCAAACTCATAAAACGCATGAACTCTTTTTTTGACAAAGAACCTTATGTTTATAGTATTTGGTTGATAAAATGTTTGTGCCTTTTAAATATATATTATAAATTATTCCTGATGGTGCATTCATAATTCACCGTCAACAAGGAAATTCAACAATACATTTTAATTAACCTGTTCTGTCTCGTATAGGCATCTTGTAGCTCGTTGCAATAGGACTAAAATTTAAACACTATTATTTCAACAGTAGAAAAAATGGCTCCAAGAAATATTTAGATGAGGTATGTTTTTGTACTCATTTTAGTAGATGTTCGTCAAAAACTACGAAAATCAACCTTTTGCGCATTTATTGATTTCAAGAAGGCGTATGATACGATTTAGATGATATTGTTGTTGGAAAAACTCGCATCTCTGGTGGTTGATGTAAAAATGTGTATGGCTATTAAGTCCCTTTAAAGTGGGGTCAGGTGCTCGATCGGTGTTAATATCTTCAATCAGATTGGTTTACTGTAAACTGTGGTTTTAAATAAATTAGCTATGTAGTTAAAATCTTTTGATTTTGGTGTTGACTGTCGGGGAGAAAAATATGTATTTTGTTATATGCTGATGATATTGTACTGTTAGCAAATACTGAAAATGAGTTTCAAAACCTTTTAGATGAGTCATAGCATTGGTGAACTGATAATAAATTGACTATTACTGCATGTAAGAGTAATGTTGTCCATTTCACACTGACCTCATTTGAACGATCAAGCCATGAATTTAAGTGTAGGGATATGAATATTGCTACTAGCAGTAAATATGCCTATCTTGGCCTTGTTTTAAATGAATTTCTTGACTTTAATATTACTGCAAAAGCAGCTGTTAAGTCAGCAAACAGAGCTGTAGTTCAGTGGTTGTCGTTGGTTCATGTCTGTCATATTTGATTTTAATTGGTTTGTTATAAATTAGGCCGTTAGTTTCCTCAATTGAATTATTTCATATTTTTCATGTCGGGGCCTTTTATATCCGGCTATACGGTATGGGTTTTTCTCATTGTTGAAGGCCATACGGTTGCCTATAATTACCTACATCCTTTTCATTTGAACTTTGGTGGATAGTTGTCGCATTGATAATCATATCACATTTTCTTATTTTTATAATATCTGCGCACAAACTATGCACTAAAAAGTGATTTCCATACCCTGACCTAAAAGATATTTTAAATTGATTGAAATAATAATTGTTTATAAAATCATGAAGCAGTAATTCCATAATACAGGAGTTGTATATACAAAAAAAGATCTTACCTTTAGGTTTTGTTCTTTTATACGTTTTTGCTAAAATAAATTCGAATATATAGAACTATAATTTAAATCATACATGCAGTGTCAAATTGGATTATCCTATAGTACACTTGATACTTTTGAGAATTACTGTTATACAAGTGAGAGGTTTAGCTAGCTATAAAACCAGGTTTAACCTGCCATTTTCTACATAAGAAAATGCCTGTATCAAGTCAGGAATATGACAGTTGTTATCCATTCGTTTGATGTGTTTGAGCTTTTTATTTTGCCATTTGCTTAAGGACTTTCCGCTTAGAATTTTTCTCGGAGTTCGGTATTTTTGTTATTTTACTTTTAAGAAACATCGATACTGCTCTAATGTTTTTAAAAAAGAGAAGCAAAGACACCCACGGGACACTCAAACTCATAAAACGCATGAACTCTTTTTTTGACAAAGAACCTTATGTTTATAGAATTTGGTTGATAAAATCTTTGTGCCTTTTAAATATATATTACTAATTATTCCTGATGGTGCATTCATAATTCACCGTCAACAAGGAAATTCAACAATATATCTTAATTAACCTGTTCTGCCTCGTATAGGCATCTTGTAGCTCGTTGCAATAGGACTAAAATTTAAACACTATTATTTCAACAGTAAAAAAAATGGCTCCAAGAAATATTTAGATGAGGTATGTTTTAGTACTCATTTTAGTAGATGTTCGTAAAAAACTACGAAAATCAACCTTTTGCGCATTTATTGATTTCAAGAAGGCGTATGATACGATTAAGAGGATATTGTTGTGGAAAGAACTCGCATCTCTGGTGGTTTTTGTAAAAATGTGTATGGCTATTAAGTCCCTTTAAAGTGGGGTCAGGTGCTCGATCGGTGTTAATATCTTCAATCAGATTGGTTTACTGTAAACTGTGGTTTTAAATAAATTAGCTATGTAGTTAAAATCTTTTGATTTTGGTGTTGACTGTGGGGGAGAAAAGTATGTATTTTGTTATATGCTGATGATATTGTACTGTTAGCAAATACTGCAAATGAGTTTCAAAACCTTTTAGATGAGTCATATCATTGGTGAACTCATAATAAATTGACTATTACTGCATGTAAGAGTAATGTTGTCTATTTCACACTGACCTCATTTGAACGATCAAGTCATGAATTTAAGTGTAGGGATATGAATATTGCTACTAGCAGTAAATATGCCTATCTTGGCCTTGTTTTAAATTAATTTCTTGACTTTAATATTATTGCAAAAGCAGCTGTTAAGTCAGCAAACAGGGCTGTAGTTCAGTGGTTGTTGTTTGTTCATGTCTGTCATATTTGATTTTAATTGGTTTGTTATAAATTAGGCCGTTAGTTTCCTCAATTGAATTATTTCATATTTTTCATGTCGGGACCTTTTATATCCGGCTATACGGTATGGGGTTTTCTCATTGTTGAAGCCGTACGGTTGCCTATAATTACCTACATTCTTTTCATTTGAACTTTGGTGGATAGTTGTCGCATTGATAATCATATCACATTTCCTTATTTTTATAATATCTGCGCACAAACTATGCACTAAAAAGTCATTTCCATACCCTGACCTAAAAGATATTTTAAATTGATTGAAATAATAATTATTTATAAAATCATGAAGCAGTAATTGCATAATACAGGAGTTGTATATACAAAAAAAAGATCTTACCTTTGGGTGTTGTTCTTTTACTTGGTTTTGCTAAAATAAATTCGAATATATAGAACTATAATTTAAATCATACATGCAGTGTCAAATTGGATTATCCTATAGTACACTTGATACTTTTGAGAATGACTGTTATACAAGTGAGAGGCTTAGCTAGCTATAATACCAGGTTTAATCCACCATTTTCTACATAAGAAAATGCCTGTACCAAGTCAGAAATATGACAGTTGTTATCCATTCGTTTGATGTGTTTGAGCTTTTTATTTTGCCATTTGCTTAGGGACTTTCCGTTTAGAAATTTCCTCGGAGTTCGGTATTTTTGTTATTTTACTTTTTAGAAACATCGATACTGCTCTAACGTTTTTAAAAAAAGAGAAGCGAAAGACACCCACGGGACATTCAAACTCATAAAACGCATGAACTCTTTTTTTGACAAAGAACCTTATGTTTATAGAATTTGGTTGATAAAATGTTTGTGCCTTTTAAATATATATTATTTATTATTCCTGATGGTGCATTCATAATTCACCGTCAACAAGAAAATTCAACAATACATTTTACTTAACCTGTTCCGTCTTGTATAGGCATCTTGTAGCTAGTTGCAATAGGACTAAAATTTAAACGCTATTATTTCAACAGTAAAAAAAAATGGCTCCAAGAAATATTTAGATGAGGTATGTTTTTGTACTCATTTTAAAAGATGTTCGTAAAAAACTACGAAAATCAACCTTTTCGGCATTTATTGATTTCAAGAAGGCGTATGATACGATTAAGAGGATATTGGTGTGGGAAAAACTCGCATCTTTAGTGGTTGATGTAAAATGTGTATGACTATTAAGTCCCTTTTAAGTGTGGTTTGGTGCTCGATCGGAGTTAATATCTTCAACACAGACTGGTGTACTGTAAACTGTGGTTTTAAATGAATAAGCTATGTACTTAAAATCTTTTGATTTTGGTGTTGACTGTGGGGGAGAAAAGTATGTATTTTGTTATATGCTGATGATATTGTACTGTTAGCAAATACTGCAAATGAGTTTCAAAACCTTTTAGATGAGTCATAGCATTGGTGAACTCATAATAAATTGACTATTACTGCATGTAAGAGTAATGTTGTCCATTTCACACTGACCTCATTTGAACGATCAAGTCATGAATTGAAGTGTAGGGATATGAATATTGCTACTAGCAGTAAATATGCCTATCTTGGCCTTGTTTTAAATT
Source organism: Mytilus coruscus (assembly GCA_017311375.1). NCBI lineage: Eukaryota > Metazoa > Mollusca > Bivalvia > Mytilida > Mytilidae > Mytilus > Mytilus coruscus. The sequence goes on from CM029601.1 coordinate 87,826,340, forward strand.
AATTTCTTGACTTTAATATTATTGCAAAAGCAGCTGTTAAGTCAGCAAACAGGGCTGTAGTTCAGTGGTTGTTGTTTGTTCATGTCTGTCATATTTGATTTTAATTGGTTTGTTATAAATTAGGCCGTTAGTTTCCTCAATTGAATTATTTCATATTTTTCATGTCGGGACCTTTTATATCCGGCTATACGGTATGGGGTTTTCTCATTGTTGAAGCCGTACGGTTGCCTATAATTACCTACATTCTTTTCATTTGAACTTTGGTGGATAGTTGTCGCATTGATAATCATATCACATTTCCTTATTTTTATAATATCTGCGCACAAACTATGCACTAAAAGTCATTTCCATACCCTGACCTAAAAGATATTTTAAATTGATTGAAATAATAATTATTTATAAAATCATGAAGCAGTAATTCATAATACAGGAGTTGTATATACAAAAAAAGATCTTACCTTTGTGTGTTGTTCTTTTACTTGGTTTTGCTAAAATAAATACGAATATATAGAACTATAATTTAAATCATACATGCAGTGTCAAATTGGATTATCCTATAGTACACTTGATACTTTTGAGAATGACTGTTATACAAGTGAGAGGTTTAGCTAGCTATAATACCAGGTTTAATCCACCATTTTCTATATAAGAAAATGCCTGTACCAATCAGATATATAACAGTTGTTATCCATCGTTTGATGTGTTTGAGCTTTTTATTTTGCCATTTGCTTAGGGACTTTCCGTTTAGAAATTTCCTCGGAGTTCGGTATTTTTGTTATTTTACTTTTTAGAAACATCGATACTGCTCTAACGTTTTTAAAAAAAGAGAAGCGAAAGACACCCACGGGACATTCAAACTCATAAAACGCATGAACTCTTTTTTTGACAAAGAACCTTATGTTTATAGAATTTGGTTGATAAAATGTTTGTGCCTTTTAAATATATATTATTTATTATTCCTGATGGTGCATTCATAATTCACCGTCAACAAGAAAATTCAACAATACATTTTACTTAACCTGTTCCGTCTTGTATAGGCATCTTGTAGCTAGTTGCAATAGGACTAACATTTATACGCTATTATTTCAACAGTAAAAAAAAATGGCTCCAAGAAATATTTAGATGAGGTATGTTTTTGTACTCATTTTAAAAGATGTTCGTAAAAAACTACGAAAATCAACCTTTTCGGCATTTATTGATTTCAAGAAGGCGTATGATACGATTAAGAGGATATTGGTGTGGGAAAAACTCGCATCTTTAGTGGTTGATGTAAAATGTGTATGACTATTAAGTCCCTTTTAAGTGTGGTTTGGTGCTCGATCGGAGTTAATATCTTCAACACAGACTGGTGTACTGTAAACTGTGGTTTTAAATGAATTAGCTATGTACTTAAAATCTTTTGATTTTGGTGTTGACTGTGGGGGAGAAAAGTATGTATTTTGTTATATGCTGATGATATTGTACTGTTAGCAAATACTGAAAATGAGTTTCAAAACCTTTTAGATGAGTCATAGCATTGGTGAACTGATAATAAATTGACTATTACTGCATGTAAGAGTAATGTTGTCCATTTCACACCGACCTCATTTGAACGATCAAGTCATGAATTGAAGTGCGGGGATATGAATATTGCTACTAGCAGTAAATATGCTTATCTTGGCCTTGTTTTAGATGAATTTCTTGACTTTAATATTACTGCAAAAGCAGCTGTTAAGTCAGCAAACAGGGCTGTAGTTCAGTGGTTGTCGTTGGTTCATGTCTGTCATATTTGTTTTTAATTGGTTTGTTATAAATTAGGCCGTTAGTTTCCTCATTTGAATTGTTTCATATTTTTCATGTCGGGGCCTTTTATATCCGGCTATACGGTATGGGGTTTTCTCATTATTGAAGGCCGTACGGTTGCCTATAATTACCTACATCCTTTTCATTTGAACTTTGGTGGATAGTTGTCGCATTGATAATCATATCACATTTGCTTATTTTTATACTATCTGCGCACAAACTATGCATTAAAAAGTCATTTCCATACCCTGACCTAAAAGATATTTTAAATTGATTGAAATAATAATGGTTTATAAAATCATGAAGCATGTAATTCAATAATACAGGAGTTGTATATACAAAAAAGATCTTACCTTTGTGTGTTGTTCTTTCACTCGGTTTTGCTAAAATAAATACGAATATATAAATCTATAATTAAAATCATACATGCAGTGTCAAATTGGATTATCCTATAGTACACTTGATACTTTTGAGAATGACTGTTATACAAGTGAGAGGTTTAGCTAGCTATAAAACCAGTTTAATCCACTATTTTCTATATAAGAAAATGCCTGTACCAAGTCAGGAATATGACAGTTGTTATCCATTCGTTTGATGTGTTTGAGCTTTTTATTTTGCCGTTTGCTTAGGGACTTTCCGTTTATAATTTTCCTCGGAGTTCGGTATTTTTGTTTTTTTACTTTTTAGAAACGTCGATACTGCTCTAACGTTTTTAAAAAAGAGAAGCGAAAGACACCCACGGGACATTCAAACTCATAAAACGCATGAAATCTTTTTTTTTTTTTTTTGACAAAGAACGTTATGTTTATAGAACTTGGTTGATAAAATGTTTGTGCCTTTTAAATATATATTATAAATTATTCCTGATGGTGCATTCATAATTCACCGTCAACAAGGAAATTCAACAATACATTTTAATTAACCTGTTCCGTCTCGTATAGGCATCTTGTAGCTAGTTGCAATAGGACTAAAATTTATACACTATTATTTCAACAGTAAACAAAATGGCTCCAAGAAATATTTAGATGAAGTATGTTTTTGTACTCATGAATTTTTGAATCGGAATTTCCTACAGAACCTTCTCAAAGACAAAAGGAAAAACACTTTCAGATATATTGATGATGTTCTGTCACTCAAAAAAAAGCACATTTCAATCAGTTTTTATATCTCCTTTATCCTAATGAATTAGAAATTAAGGATAATAGAGATAGAAGGTTTTCTTTACATTTTGATCTTTTACTAGATATTGTCACAATCAGCCACCTCAGATGATCGACATGATGGATCCTAGACATGATACCAGTCACATGCATAAACTGTATAGCAAATCAAATTAAGTCGGTAGTAGCTTTTGTATGTTAATGGCAAAATAGAAATCAGTCACAAATGGCTTAAAATTTGTATCTTACTGTAATTTGCGTAAAATGTATGATCGTTAAACTAAAGGAAAACCCTATTTATTATATAGGGTATAGTATTTTTTTTTTTTTCCTTTTATAAATTTGCCTTATGTATCTATATTTGAAATTTCAAATTTACAAAAAAAGAAATATAACAATTAAATTAAAATAATCAAAACCGCAAATACAAAGTTATCGGTAAATCATAAGTGGAGCTTTTAGTATAATTTTGCTATATATTTTATTATTTAAGCGTCGAGCATTGGCGAGTTCTGATCATGAAGAAAGGGATTATCATTCTCTTACAAACTTAGAATATTTTAAAGTGCTCAAGGCTCATATGATCGCTGAATTGGTTGTATTCAAGAATTAGTTTTAGTGTCAGTGCAATGTTTATAATTGATGCATGACTTCATTTTTATTTATGGATTAGTTTTGGTGATGTAAGGACTTTCTTATCATTGTAGAACATATAATAAATTGCGTTGAAGATATTATATGAAACAACAATGCGATAAAATGGTAGGAATTGTATAAGTTTCCTAGTTGTGAGTCTAAATATAAATCATGAAATATTTTAGTGATGAATTATTTGTTTATTTACAGTTCAATTCAATAAATTCAAAATTTAAGTTATGACTTAATTTTATTTCACAGGTAAAATGTTTAAAATGCAATAATTTAATTTACCTTTTAAATATATATGTTTAAGGCATTTTATATCAACATTTATTTTATTTAATTACCTCACATAATTGTGTTTGATGCAAAGAGCTGTACTAAATTTACAAAACAAAAGTGTGTCTCGATCAGAAAGGTGAAAAACCTAAACAGTCAGAAAAAATCACAAGGTATTTTCATCGGTAAGATGGACAAACCTAATTTGAAGATTCCTTGACGATTTGCAAATTGTCTTTGCTTAAACGACTACCGACAATATATTCCCTAGGTCTAGATGACAATACAATATGATTAAGAAATAGTCTTAAACTTCTTATTTTGTTGATAAGGGCCAAATTGAAAAAAAAGTGAAAGTTAGAAAGAAGTGATTCTCTAATAGCAAACGACTTTTTGTTGAAAAAGGTCTATTACATGCACCACAATTACTGTATACAAAGAATTATAGTATTTTGAGGATGTCAGCATCGGGGAACTTTTGTTTGATTCAGAAATGTTTTACACAGCATGATTTGATTCTACCCAAGCAACTTTTTGTATATTCGTTTGTCATCTTTATGAATAAAATATAACGTCTTTTTTCAATATGTCATTTTGAATGAGGGTACAAGTGTAAGTTGAACTTTATTATTTGGTATAGCTTACCTGTGAATTCGAATACCCTTTTGGGGGTATCTTCCAACTCTCGTTTACCTTGTCGATAAATATTCATTTCTGCCATTTATTCACGATTCTGAAAAAGGACAGAGATGAGTTAATATTTAAAGATAATGAGAAGAGACATGTTTTTGAAAAACAAATAATTTGACCAAAATTGCATTCTTCAAATAAATACACGTTTAATATCTTATGAAAGTGAACTAAATTAAAACAAATATGAATATTACTAAAAATGCATTCTGGTGAGACCGTTTGTCTTACGTTAAATGCTAACGCAGAGATCGATCATAACCAGTACGATTGAATCGAAAATAATTTGTGCGGTTGAATGGCGGCAAAATTACATGTGCAATTTATTCCAAAATGAATGACCCATATAACAGGGATGACAATTAACGAAAACTATACGAACAGCGGTATCAACATTTGAAGTTGTAATTCAAGTAATACTATAACTTCATCCATTATTTTTGTACAAGTGTGTGTATCAACACATTTATTTAATTAAATATTTCTATTTATTCACAGTGTTTACAATTTCACGGGTAATAGGTTCAGATTAGAACGATCGAGATTGTTAGGATTAAAGATAATGTGAACGCTAACTGGTTTTATTAAGATTGATTTAAATTTAGATCGATTCAAAAATATTTGTGTGAACGTGGTCTAATTTTCACGTTAACCAATAAAAGTCCGTTTGGGCTGCGTATCCAATTTGTCAATATAACGGAACTATATAAAACTGTCATACAATTGGGAGGTTGATAGCTTTGAAACCAGGTTTAATAAACATGAAAATCATAAACGGCATTTTCTTAAATTAAAATATATAAATAGAGGTATTGATTTGATTAACTTATCTAGTATATTCAATGACTCTACCATCCATATCCAAATACCTCCATATTTTGATAATACAGAACCACCTATTATTTCGTATTCGTGCAAAAAACCAGTAGAAGTTTGATTTTTAATTATACGTCAGTAACATCAGACGTCAATATAGAAAATAATGCTCCTTTCACTTGAGTCTGTGAAACATCTAGTTTTAGACATGTTCCCTATGGTTATGTCATTACATGAGACCTCAACATCGTTGAAGACCGTGAGGTCAAAACTTTTTTTAAGACAGGACCTAAATATCGTCCTCCATCTATCATAGATTAGAAACAGTATCGCCAGGTCATTAAAGACGCTCTGTCTGCCTCCTGTTAAAATTGGTGTAAAGGTAAAAAATCTGATAAAAAATCTCTAGACAATTATTTAAATAAAATTATGGATACTGTTGATATTCGTATATCTCATTTTGAAAACAATTCTGTAATTATTAATAGGATTCATGATATACCCATTTCTAGAATAAAAAATAAACTCCATGTACTCGCTAAGCGGTTTGTGTTCGTACCGGCAGACAAAGTTGCCAATAATGTAGTGGTGGTGTGACGCATATACTACACGGAAGTTCTCCAAAACGAAATCATCAATTCTTCTGCATTCAGGTCAGTACGCTCAACAGAGAGTCAAATTGTAAACAAGCATATATCACTGCCACTACCAAGCTAAAAGCCTCTTCCGAATATTTCAAATCCCGACTAGGTACTGGTTACCTAAATTACACAAACAACCATTTAAATTTCGTTTCGTCTCCGCATCTAGTAAGTGTTCTACTACTAATCTGTCAGTGCTTCTAACTTCCTCCCATACTACTATCAAAGAACTTATTATTAACTTTTGTAATAAAGTTTATGAAAATAATTGTATAAATTATTTTTGGTATGTTAAAAATTCTTTAGAGGTTTAAGAAAAAATATGTGCTTTTGATGGTCCTTTTAAATCTGTTGACAGTTATGAATTTTCTACTCTCTACACTACACCTCCACACAATCTTATCCAGAAAAAGTTTTCATATTTATTAAATGGTCTTTTGAAAATCTCATTGCAAATTTATTTGCTGTAACTTGTTTAAAGCCTTTTTCTGTAACGAAAAAGGAAAGTATGCTAGATACACTGACTGGAAATGTGAAGATATGATTGAAGCTTTAAATTTTCTCCTTGACGACATATATGTACGTTTTGACGATAAAGAGTATCGACAGGTAATAGGTATTCCTATGGGCAATAATTGCGCCCTTTTAATAGCAACCGTTATCTTGGTGATATTTTTCGTTAAATAATTTAGAGTTCTCTAAATATAATACCAAAATTTACCCAAAGGGACTTACTTTAATTAAATCTAACATAAACAGCAGTAGTTGTCCTTTTTTAGATTCAGAAATTTCTATTTCTAAAGGGAAATTCCATACTACAATTTACAACAAAAGAGACGATTGTTCATTCCCTATTGTCAATTTTCCTTTTTTAGATGTCGATGTTCCATTGGCTCCATCATACAGTGTTTATATATCCGAACTCGTTCGTTATGCCCGTGTGTGTAGTGATGTCATATATTTTAACGAACGTAATAAATGCATTACTGGTAAATTATTTAGTCAGGGATTTCGTGACCGTAAATTACTTAAAATATTTACTAAATTCTTTCATAGATACAAAGATTTGATTAGTAAATTGGACTGAACCTGTAGAAAACTTATTACAAACGGTATTTCATATCCTAAATTTTACGGTAATATTGTACTAAAGGCGCGGAAATCACTATGTGATCCGTGTAAACTCATCGAACCTTTAAATAATTTTATTAGTAAAGGTTATATTATTAATGTTGTAATAAGATCTATGAATATTGTTTACATTGGCACTAACATCGATTTTGTCATCGACAAATTAAAACATAACTAAATTTGTATTCTCTTCGAATGGTTTTTGGGATGTATAAATACACATCCACGTTAATGTTCTATTTAGAGATTGCTTTATCTATATATAACATAATACATATTTATTATAAGGTTAAATCCTAACGATCCTACTGCATGTCGATACTTTTATTTTGGCATTACACAAGTCATATCTTCTTTGACTGTTCATGGCGTTAAAACACTAAATCCCTGGGATGTGTTTTAATTGATTTTAGTCTCTGGTGCATGATTTTTTATTGTTAATGTTTTTGACTTTTTTCCTAGCTTTCAGTAACTGCAAAGTCACTGCAAGTACTCTCATATCGTACTTATGTTAATTTGACCTGTTGACACGATTTGAAATGCATTTCTGTAATTCAATGTTTACTTATTTTGTGTTATATCTCGTCTCACACTACTGTCTCAGGTTAGGTTGAAAGTTGGTGCCTGTTAAAACGTTTAAACCCGGTGCATTTTTATGTACCTGTCCTAAATCAGGAGCCTGTTACTCAGTGGTTGTCGTTTGTTGGTGTGGTTCATAGGTGTTTCTCGTTTCTCGTTTTTTATATAGATTAGACCTTTGGTTTTCCTGTTTGAATTGTTTTACACTAGTCATTTTAGGGCCCTTTATAGCTTGCTTTTCGGTGTAAGCCAAGCCTCCGCTTTAAAGGCCGTTCTTTGACCTATAGGTTGCACTTCTGTAAATATAGACAATGCAAATTCCCATAGGAACTCCTTTTACGACTAAAACTGTACCACTTTTACTATGAAGTTTCGTAAATAAATCATATCCTAGAATGGAAAGTTCATATGCACTACTATTTTTTTCAAAGGTCAAAATATAGGGCTGTGCGGTATATTTTCAATATTTATATGCTCCGAACTTCTAAGAGTTTAAACTTATACTCAAATTCTGTACTACTCCTCCCATCACTTTGGGTCTTCCTCAGAATTCAATTTGGCCGCTATTCATGTTCATTCATACTGGTAAAATTCTCAAGTTATGTCTCTATGAGATGAAACATAGAGATCATGTCTGGGAACCATTTTTTAACAAAACAAAATATCTATGAAGATTATATATCTCCCAAAAAGAGGCGTGGTTTGTGAAACAGCTGTATTTACAAATTAAAGTGCAACCTATAATTGTTAACTTTTTTATATACTGTGACTTGGATGGAGAGTTGGCACTCATACCATATCTTTTTATCTATATTAAATCACCATTTTCTTTTTTGTCTATACCAAAAAGTGACAATTGTATAGTCGATTATATTAAATTGTCATTTTAATCTTGACTTACATCTAGAAATTGACAATGAGGGTCGGTTGAGAACAAAACTTAATCAACTGATTTTTATAGTTCGTTCTTATGTTGTACTGTTATATCACTGTCCCAGGTTAGGGGAGGGTTGGGATCCCGCTAACATGTTTAACCCCGCCACATTATGTATGTATGTGTCTGTCCTAAGTCAGGAGCCTGTAGTTCAGTGGTTGTCGTTTGTTTATGTGTTACATATTTGTTTTTCGTTCATTTTTTGTACATAAATAAGGCCGTTAGTTTTCTCGTTTGAATTGTTTTACATTGTCATTTCGGGGCCTTTTATAGCTGACTATGCGGTATGGGCTTTGCTCATTGTTGAAGGCCGTACGGTGTCATTTTGGTCTCTTGTGGACAGTTGTCTCATTGGCAATCATACCACATCTTCTTTTTTATATTAATGACAAAAGAGATGATTTTAGCTTCCAAATTGTGAACTTTTAATTTTTATGTAGCAACATGCCAGCAGCGCCTGCATACGAAGTATACATCTTCCCAGTTGAAACAGTATTCCAGAGCTTGTATTTCCTATCATGATTTCCTTGATAAAGGGTCGCTGCTCACAAGAAACCTAGAAAACCAAGAATTCTAATTGGTGAAGTTGAAATCATCCTTACGTAAATGTTACGGACATCATCACAAGTTGGTTGACCGTTATAGAATATCTGTTACACAGATGACAACGGACATGTTCCAATTGTCGTAACTACAATCCCGTCCCCTTTTCCCCGAATGTGACCTACCGAATTAGACTTAACACCGGGTTTGTACTTACATGAGCAACGCGACGGGTGCTACATGTGGCGCTTTCCCTTCCGGAGCACCTGAGATCACCCCCAGTTTTTGGTTGGGTTCGTGTTGCTTAGTCTTTAGTTTTCTCTGTGTTGTGTTTTGTGTACTGTGGTTTGTGTGTTTGTCTTTTTCTTTTTTAGCCATGGCGTAGTCAGTTTATTTTTGACTAATGAGTTTGAATGTCCTTTTGTATCTCTCGCCTCTCTTTAAATCCGAACATTTTTGACATGGGACTTCTTACCATTTTGGGAGTATTGTGACACTAACCCTTTTAAAGGTAACCCTTTGGGGACTGTTATACAGAAATCTATCATATTTTGGTAGGCTTTGTTATCTAGTTGACCATATAAAACTGTCGAGCGTCACTGATGAGTCTTTTGTAAACGAAAAGCGCGTCTGGCGTACACAATTATTAGCATGGTATCCATGATGAGACATTTTCAGTATTGAAATAAGGAGAAAAAAGTAAAATAACAAAAAGTACCGAACTCCGAGGAAAATTCAAAACGGTATCCAAAATCAAATGGCAAAACCAAAAGCTCAAACACATCAAACGAATGGATAACAACTGTCAAATTCCTTACATCTAGAAGTTGACAATGAGGGTCGGTTGAGAACAAAACTTTATGACAAAAGAGATGATTTCATCTTCCAAGAGAAAACCACTATTGTTTCCCCAATTAGTCTTTGGTAATTGACATTTTCAAAAATATGTGCAGAATATATCTTTTTTCAAAAAGAGATGAAATACTTGGCATGAGTAAAGTTTTATCCTGTCCAGTACTTCTGTGAAAATGTATCACAACATATCATTGCACATATAAAAAAAAAAGACATCAGCGGCTTTAAACAAAAAATGTTCATCCCTTTTTTCCTTGTTTACAAGCTAAAGTATGCATGTCACCTCCAGTTTCCAAAACACCAAATAAGAAAAGAATGGTGTTTTGAAACACTCATGATAAAATAAAATAATATATGATATATGTTTATGACTCAGAAAAAATATCTGCAATAAATGCATGGTTAATTTCCTTCAACTTTTAAATTCAAGGGAATTTTCTTTTTCGACCTTTTTTTTTTAACATGAAGCTGGATGTGACGTACTATATTTTGGAGGTATTTCACCTTTACTTTATTGATTTATTATCTTTAGCTACTATACTATATAATTTTCAATTTGAAGCATACATTTTCACGGCTCATTTGTTCTTATAGTTAACTAGAAGTAAATCGTGCTTGATATTTCTTCTTTTCGATAAGCAAGCAGTCTGAATAATTTTAACATTTTTTCGACAATTGGCGCTTTGTGATTCAGACTTTAAACATATCTATTGTTAAAGACAATATCCCAACGCTAAGAAATTTAGGCAGCAGATGTTTACCGATGTTCAAATCACATGAATCGATTAAGAGTAGATATTTCCCGCGGCACGCAGTAAAACGAGAATTTATTGTCTTCTCGGTAAAGTATTCCCGAGGCGTATAAATTTTTGGCGCCAAAAATTATAGTAGTAAATAGGTAGTCATTTGAGTATTCCTTCCAGCCTTGCTTTCGCACTGTGTGCCAGTTTCTCAAAATGGATCCCATGGACATTGAAACTAACGTCAAGCGGATAGTTGGAGAAGAAATTCAGAAGTCTCAAAATGATTTTTTAACTATACTAAATGGGATTTTTGCATCAAGATTGCAGGCTTTCGGCAACCAACAAAAAGAGGCACAGATGTGTACACTCCAAAGTGACACTTTAACGGTGGATACCTACAAATTTCAGAAAAAGACTAGTTCAAGTTCAACAAGAAGTTGAAAGTAACACTCAAGGAAGCAGAATCCTGTTTATAACCTTTAGATGAAAAGTCCTGCTCACGATAAGCAGAGAATTAACGAAGATATAGAATTTTAACTTATCGTCAAAAAGTAGTGAAAATGGCAGATTCGTCTGAACATGGTCAGAGAGTAGTCCAAAAATACACTTCAAACCATTTTTGAATGAATGATTTTATAAACTAGTACATAGCTAAGGAGAAAATAACAGTTCATATATAATACATATTTTGTTTTGCATGTGTGAAAATAAATAACAATATAATAGTATTACAGTTCCTCAAACCAGGAAGACAGACTTTCACTGACATGTATCGTATAAATCTACAAAATGTTTCTAGTCCAACATCATTTTCAGATGAGAATATATGATTAAATTTAATAATGTTAACATTTTTTTTTACAATAATGTGGTAAATATTTTTCTCTATCTATGTTGAAAAGATTGCATGACAAAATGTAGTGAAATTCATCGCCAATATCTATAGAGCTACATAGGTGACAAGACCTTTCCGATTTCGGTATAGTTTGCCACCTTCCCGTCTTTACAGGCAAATGATGATTACCACATCAAAATTTACACAAAGTATATAAAAAATTAAAAGGCAAAATCGATAAATACTTTTCAAATTTTAATTCAGTCTTATAAATTCTATAACATATACCTTTCGAGGATTGATGTAAATCTGCAAACCAGTCTTGTCGAAATTGGTCTTTTAGCTTTTGTTTAATTCTTAATTTTATCCACTTTTTGTTAAAATAATCTTGGCAATGCCACACATTGGACATGCCACAATCATCAAATATTTTCTTAATAAATAACATCCATTTATTTCATAGTTTCATAGTTTCATAGTTTATTAAAGAAAACTCAGCCGCAGAAGACTGCGTAACAGGAGCATATTATGTACAATATTAATTACAACATAGTTCATAATACAAACAGTATACATTGTTGAATTATACATCTTCAGAAATAAGTCTTTGTTTATTACAGTTTTAAATTAGACAAGCATCTTTTCTACCTTTTGAATAAAAATTGACAGCTTAGACAGCACATTATTATTACAATATTTAAACATGCCTAGTACTTTTTTTACATTTGGATATTTTAAATAATATGGAGGTATGAACTTCCCCCTTAAATCCTTAACTTCACAATTGGTACATTTACATATATAGTGGTATACATCCGCATGACCAGCTTTACAAAGTGGACAAATTCTCTCATTTCGCGGTACATTTCTCCATCTTCCTGTTTCGATGGGAAACTTTGTATTACATACCCTTAATTTACATATATTTACTCTATGACCCCGCCTTAATTTTAACAGATATGGTTCTAAGCAAAACTCTTCCTTAAAGTGTAAATAAAATCCCCCCCCCCCCAACCTTGATGAGTTGTTTATATCAGAGAACCATTTTTGAATAATCTTTCCAATACCATAATTGTTATAATTAATGTATAATAGTTTATAAAGTATACAGGATAATTTATCTTCATTTGTGTTATCAAGAAGGCGACACCAAAAATTTATCATTCGTAGTTTAGCATATAAAGAAATAGGGTATCTCCAAAGTTCTCCATAAATCATAAAATTTGGAGTCAAGTGTTTTAGTTTTAAAATGTGCTTACAAAATTTCAAATGCACTCGCTCAAGTATATCAAAAGTTTCGTATCCCCAAATTTCTGCCCCGTATAGAAGAATGGGGACAACGACATTTCTAGTTAGCATTCAATCGATAAGTGATTTAATCTGCTCTTCTTAATAACACCGTACATATTTTTAGTAGCTTGGTCTCGTAAATATTTCCTCGGTTCGAAAAAAAGATGCATTTTTAGAGAAAATAACACCAAGGTATTTATAATTTTTAACTATCTCTATTTCCTCATTTTCAATATAAACAATATAATTATTTGGTATTCTGCCTCTCGTAAAAAACATCTATTTGATTTTGCTAACATTGATTCTAAATTTCCAATTATTACAATACTGTGAACAATTATTTAAAAGTAACTGTAAATCTGAACATGATTCGGCAAGTAAAATAGTATCATCGGTATATAATAAAACAAACAGTTTAAGGTATATATTCAGCGCATTTTCAATATCCAATGTTAAAGATTGTACACCTCTAATGTTAACATTTTCTAAATACTGCTACAAATTGTTCAAATATAAAGAGAATAACAGCGGAGAAAGATTTTTCACTTGTCTAACACCAATTTTAATAGCAAACATGTCAGATAAATTATTATAATGTACAATACGTGATTTAACATCATCATACATATTTCTAACAACTCTAAGAAACTTTCCTTTTAAATTATTCAAAAGGAGTTTATATAATACAGAATTCCGGTGTACAATATCAAAAGACTATTCAAAATCAACAAAAGCGCAAACAAGCTTTTTCTTTTTAACACAGAGAAGTTCAAAAAGTGCATATAAAGAAAAAATATGATCAGCAGTAGAGTAACCATGTCGGAAGCCGGCTTGATTTTCATTTAATATATTTAATTCATCAAAAAGTGAAAAAGGATATTTTAACAAAACGCATTTGACTAACAGGTCGAACAACAAAAGATGGTATACCGCAAACAGAAATGGATCTTTTAAAATTATTAATTTAATACCAAACAGAAAACAATAAACTTGCGGAAGAGATATTAATTGTCGAAATCCGGATATGGTGTACTTATTTTTGCACCTTTTGTTTGCGGTATACCATCTTTTCCGCAAGTTTATTGTTTTCTGTTTGGTATTAAATTAATAATTTTAAAAGATCCATTTTGTAACATCTTGTGATCTGTTTATTTGGCAATCGCCAATGGCAGTCAGTAGGGTTTAATAACATCTGTTGTTCGACCTATTAGTCAAATGCGTTTTGTTAATATATATATATATATATATATATACAAGTCTAAATTGAAAACAACGTTCAAACCTATGATTGCGTTGGATAAAAACCACAATTTTTATACGTGTGCATGCAAAACAAATTTCTTAGTAGAGTGGTCTAAATACAGCACAAACAACATTTTGCAAAAGACCAAAAAGGTGAAAAAGTATATTTTAACAAAACGCATTTGACTAGCAGGTCGAACAATTGATGTTCTTAAACCCTGCTGACTACCATTGGTGATTGCCAAATAAAGTGATCACACGATGTAACAAAATGGATTTTAAAATTAATTTATTACCAAACAGAAAACATTAAACATGCGGAAAAGATGGTATACCGCAAACATGAGGTGCAAATCCGGATATGGTGTACTAAGTTTTGCACCTTTTGTTTGCGGTATACCATCTTTTCCGCAAGTTTATTGTTTTCTGTTTGGTATTAAATTAATAATTTTAAAAGATCCATTTTGTAACAACTTGTGATCCGTTTATTTGGCAATCGCCAATGGCAGTCAGCAGGGTTTAAGAACATCTGTTGTTCGACCTGTTAGTCAAATGCGTTTTGTTAAAATAGACTTTTTCACTTTTTTGGTCTTTTGGAAAATGTTGTTTGTGCTGTATTTAGACCCCTCTATCAAGAAATTTGTTTTGCATGCATACGTATAAAAATTACGGTTTTTATCCAACGCAATCATAGGTTTGAACGTTGTTTTCAATTTAGACTTGTATATATATATATATATATATATATACACACATAAATAGACTAACTACATGCATGTGTGAAATACTACATGTAAGTAAAATAGTTTACATGTAATTAGGAGGACATACCTTCACATTGATAGTTTTAATAAAATTACACAGTTTTTCTAATTGTACAGTATTTGTAGAATTGAATAAAACATTGAATTTGCATTTGGATTTTTCCAAAAATATTTAGACAAGAATTTTGTTCGATCTGCTTTCAGTGTTTAACAAGTCCCAATGTAGGGGTATTCGTCACCAATGTCAGTTGAGTCACAAAGGTGGCATACTCTATCGTGTCTTGAAAGACCATGCCATCTTCCTGTTTCAACTAGCAATCGGTGACTACCACATCTAAATTTGCACAATGTATACAAATGGTTAGTTGACAAAATATCAAAATATTTCTCAAACTTAATTTCTGTCTTAAAAATTCTTTAACATAACCCTTTGGTGAAGCATCTATATCTGACAAACTTGATTGTTTATATTGATCTTGTAATTTTTGTTCATCACTTTTTGATACCCATTTATCAGCAAATTGCATAAGCCATTTATTGACATACCACAACTGTCTAGAATATATTTGATATAAACAAGCCACTTGATTTGTTATCCATAAATAGTAAAATTGGAGAATAAAAGTTTATATAGTAGACAAGATATTTTACTTTCTTTATCATTTAGTAAAAGAGGGACGGAAGATACCAGA